>BFEA01000156.1:88432-103473 GCA_003427395.1 Chara braunii | reverse complement strand
TGTGTCTCTCTCTTTCTTTCTCTCTCTCTCTCGCGCGCGCGCGGTGGGGCCTAGCAACAACGAGAGCCGTGTGGACAACCGGCCGGCATACTGTTGATCTTGTTTGCTCAGATCATGTCAACCGGAATCTGACGAGGAACATGATAGATGCTCAGAGAGCCAACATCTCAGTACATCTCAGTACGTCTGAACTTTCTGAAGCAGAGTCTGGACGGGATTGCTTAGGGCATGCTCATTTGCTCATTTGCTCATTTGGCGGTAGCAGCACTTTCTGCTCATTTGGAGTGACGCGTTATTCCCGGACAGAAGCATCCAGACAGCCTCCAGTTTTACAGTCGACAGGTATGCGACCGGCATTCGGATACCATGAGAAGCGCGGGAACTCGTCAACCTCACAGGAAGCGCGGGAACTTGCCAACCTCACAGCAAGCGTGGGAACTTGCCAACCTCACAGCAAGCGTGGGAACTTGTCAACCTCACAGGAAGCACGGGAAGCGCGGGAAGAGCGGGAAGTTTGTCAACGCTACAAGGGGCGCGGGAAGTCGTCAACACCCACAGGAAGCGCGGGAAGCGCGAAGACGGGAAGTTGTCATCACGCCCGACAGAGGGTAGAGGAGGAAAGTACATCGGCGAGAAGCGGCTGGAAGTGGGAAGCTGTCAAGATTGACGAGACGAGAAAGCGCGGGAAATTACGGAATTGGCGGTCAGCAGGTGTGTCAAAAGGAAGCGAACACCCAAGAGCCTAGCTCAGTGGGTACACCCATGAACTGCTGAAATACAGACCTGTGTTCGAATCCAGATGATGGAAACTTGACAATTGCAACCAACTAATAAATTGCTTGGGGTTGGTCAGCTCAATGATAATATCAAAAGACCGTCGCCCCTTCGAACGTCTACATGTGGCGGGAAAGGAAATCAGTGGCCAACAACATCCGTTAAAAAAGGCGGGATGGTATGAAATGCGTTGCGTATGGTGATCTACAAAGACCATCGATATCGACGAGTTCCTCAGCGAACTGGCGGCCTTGGGCGTTTTTTTATGTCCGCGTCGTCGACATTGAGAATAAATTTCAATTCAATAAATTTGAATAAAACAATTCGTTGTCGCTAAGGGCCTCGCCACACCACTCTTGAAAACTCTTTTTCAAGGGCCAAGGTCCCACTTGCGCAAATTAGGAGATTTCGGCCGTTGATCTTTGCTATCTACGGTCAGTATCTCATAATTCGTGCAAGTGGGACCTTCCTGCGTGGCCACACAGCCTCTTGAAAGTTGGGTCTCCCTCAAGAGCTCTCAGAGTGGCTCTTGAAACCTTCTCTTGAAAGGCCTGAAACCCCAACCTGCAACTCTCTGCGTTTTCAAGCGCCCTTGGCCGACCCCTTGACGGACTATTGATTTTCAAGAGATCTCAGGCCATTATCCTGACCCCACTAGAAAGAAAACAAAGTTGTAAGATTGTCTTCTTGCATCCTTTGCCCAGCAGCATAGCCCTTTCAAGAGTGTTGTGTGACCAGGGGCCTAAAACTCTTGAAAAAGGTTTGACAGCTCTGGAAACACTTCGCCGTTTCAAGAGTGGTTGTGGCAAGGCCCTAACTCGTTGTCTCAGGAACTAACTACAGCTCCTCACCACTCACCAAATGCACAAAAAACAAAAGTTATGGCGGTGTATCTATCTCTGTTATAGGGAGAACTTCATTCTCAATTTGCACATTTGGTGAGTGCTGCGGCGGGGCTCTACACCCCGTTTCAACTGTGATGCCAGAGCCCTTGTTCCCTCAATCCTCGTCCTACCCCAATTCCCTACTACGCCTCGACTCGGCAAACTATTGCGAGGTGTGATTGTGATATTTGTAACCACCACTGCAAATTTGCACCACGAACCCAGTGCACACGACTCCAATTTTGTCATTAGTTTCCTTACAACTATTAGTGCTTCACTTTTTGCCACTACAAGGTTCATACTGAACGTGCATAAGATAAAACACTCAGTCATAATATATAGGGGAAACTTTAGATTCCAACAAAACAAATTGACCTACTCTATCCCTCACTTGTCGACATGGAGTAGTTGTGGTAAACTCTAATAAAACGCATATAAAGTTCAAAGGAATAAACAATCATTTTATATGTTTGATTAATTTATAGCACTTAACTATAATACATTTAAGGGAAGACGATACATAATATATTTAAGATTTATTGATAACAATACGTCGTTTTAGTGGGTTTGAAACAATTTGTCATTTACATTATAGCGTATAAGGAAATACGGGAGTTAAGCTTTGAAAACATGGTATGTACGCAAAAAATGGTCAAAATAATTTTATTATTTTTTATTTTTTTACAATTAATTTTTAATCATTTGAGATACACATCTATAATTTTTCAAAGCATTTGACTAGACAAAAAAAACTAGCTTCTTTTTTCGGGCGCCTGAGCACCCAACTTGTGCCTGGATACATGTTCGGGTGCCCGGTCGGGATGACCCCCAAGCAGGGGTTCGGGCAGCCCGGCGCAAAAAAAAAAAAAAAAAAAAAAAAAAAAAAAAAAAAAAAAAAAAAAAAAAAANAAAAAAAGTAAAAAAATATAATAAAAAAAAAAAAATTGTGTAGAATTGCAATAAAAATAATTTTTGGTTGAGGGTCACATCAAAATTACTCACCGAATCGCAGATTAAAAAAAAAAAAAAAAAATCACACTAAGGCACCCGGTTTTACCCCCCCTTCCCCCCCCTTGATAGCCAACACACCAAATATGAAAACAGTCTGGATTTAGGGTCATACTATGGGAGGGCGCATAAAGAAAAAAAAAAATAAAAACTTGACAACAAACCCCTTTAGCCCCTTTTTTCTTCTTTTTTGAACGTCCGGGTACCCCGAGCGTCACAACCAGTTATGAAAATCTTCCTAAAAAAATTAATAAATATTTTATTTATTTTTATTTTTACTTTATTTCAAGGCCTAAACAATTTTATTATTTCACACATATATATATATATACATAGGGTCACCAGCCCGTACGTATGGAGGTCCCCAGGCCGACCTCCGTACGTACGGGCGCTCAGGGTCCCGTACGGGGGCCGAACCCGACAGCATTCAGCCCCCGCCAAAAATTATTTCAGGTCTTAATTTTTTATTTTTTTTTAATTTATTTTGATGAGTTCTCTATGATGTGAGGTACATGTCTATTAATTTTGACGCCATTTGGCTGAGCCAAATAAGAATTAAAAATCTTCAAAGATAATGGTGTGAAAACGCGTTCGCCCATGCTTGTTTTTCACTTTTTACTTTTTGTTTTCACTTTAGTTCGGGATCTAAACAATTTTATTATTAAAAAAAAAAAAATAGTAAGTTTTTTGTTATGTGAAGCACACATTTGTAAATTTTCAGAGCATTAAGCTATGCCAAAAAAAATAAAAAATCATCAAAGATGGCGATGTCGAAAACGTGCTCGCTCACTCACTAAATTTAATTCTCTTTTTTATTTTTTATTATTAGTATTTTTTCTCCATATTTTATTTTTATTCCATATTTGGTCAGAAATTATGATGTAATGCTCAGACAGATCTTGTTTAATTTATTTTTCTTGATAATATTTTTTTTTTTTTAATTTTTTCTAGGCTACCAGTCGGGCCGCCCGGGTCACCTCATTTTCCCAGACGGCCTAGGTGTGCAAGGATCAGGGAAGGTCCTAGGAAAAAAAAAAAAACATCCACTTGTCACAATTTTAACTTTTATATACTATGCCAAATATAAAGAGTAGTACAATACATTGCTTGATTGCAATATAGTATAAGGTAAGCATAGTCACACAACTTGAATAAATACGACCAACACATGAATCATCACTTCAAACGTTGATCTCTAAAGGCAGTTTCACGTTAGTTGGTTAAAACAATTATGACATTATACAAATGAAATATTTTTTTTAAAAATCCGCCTATTTTATTTTATGCTCTCTCATAAATTTTTGGTGGGTTGACATGTATATAAAGTCATATGACATTTTAGACGACTGAACATTTATTTACTAATTTTTTATATAACAAATATAAAAATGCAAGTGTTTTTTATTACCAATACCGTCATACATTTCTCCACCCATCTGAATGTGTCACCCTTACCAACTTTGCACCAAACTTCACAAGTAACAGTGAAGTTTTATTTACAAAGTGCAACCCTTTTCGTATGCGTTACAAGTGAATAATACAGAATGAAGTTGTGCAGTCCTTCTGCTCTCAATCCGATAAAAAAAATATGAATAGTAAGTTTAAAAGTGACTTAATGATAAGATTAAAAAAAAATTAAGTTCAATTTCATATAAAAATTTTAAGTCATGCAATAAGTTTATTTTCACATATTTCATTTAATCAAAAAACGAGGGTGATGCTCTAAGTATGAGTTGAGTTTCAACCCCTTACATTTAGGATTCCATATCGAATAAAAGTCACCCATCCCTTCAACCAATGATATGTTAGCTCTATTATTGATAAATATTATATATTTATGTGGTTTTTATCATTTATATGATATATATAGTATACGCAGGATCACCAGCCCGTACGTACGGAGGTCCACGGACCGACCTCCGTACGTACGGGCGTTCGAGGTCTCGTACGAGGTTCGAACCCAACATCGTTTGGCCCCTGCCAAAAATTATTTCGGCGCCTAAAAATATTTTTGTTTTTTTTTTGAATTTGTTTTGTGAGTTTTTTATGATATAAGGTATATGCCAAATAATTTTGACGTCATTTGGCTCAGCCAACTAAAAATAAAAAATCTTCGAAGATGGCGGTGTAAAAACGTATCCGCCCATGTTTGTTTTCCCTTTAGTTCGGGATCTAAACAATTTTATTATTTTTTGAAACTTTTTAGTGGGTTTTATATTATGCGAAGTATACATCTATAAATTTTCAAAGCATTTAACTATACCAAAAAAAAAAAAAAGTCACCAAAGATGGCGATGTCGAAAACATGCTCGCGCAATCACTAAATTTAATCCTCTTTTATTTTATTTTATTTGTATTATTAATATTTATTCTTTGTATTTTATTTTTATTTTGAATTTGGTAAGGAATTATGATGTAATGCTCACGCAAATCTTGTTTAATTTATTTTTTCTCATAATATTTTTTTTTCAGATTGTTTTTTTTTTTTTTTACCGTGAGTATAAGTATACGATAAATCCAATAAAACATTCTGAAATATACAATCTTAATTAGTTTATGAATAAAAAGTGGATAGATAGTAAACATAAGAAAAATTATCATATTTTTTTTCCTTCAAGTATAATCCCCAATGTTTTGTATTCATCATACATTCAATTTCTTCAATAAAAAACAATCATAAGTGAAGTCTAATGCAAATAAGTATATATATATAAGATATGACACACTCTTACGAGATGTCATGTAGATCTCATCACATAAAGCATTTCATGCAATCACATGATTGAGTCGAATATCACTGAATGTCAATTAGATTGAGAAAAACTAAAGTTCACGATTTCACATAATGATAAAAATATGGATAGCATTTTCGATGCCTCATTTCTAGTACTGTCATGTTATCTTTCTCATAGGGTTTCCACCACTTATTTTTAAAGTATGCATAATTTTTTATACTCTTTTATGTTGTAAAAGACTCCAGTAACCTGAACAACTAGAGTTTCGTAACTAGCATGCTTGACGTTTTTATCAATCGTAAACAATGTAATTATCCCTATAATACTGGGGTCCACTGAGTACGTCGTTGGACCATATTCAGTACCCTATTTGATATCCCATATACTCCTCTTTATTATTGACTCAAAATATATATACATACCATAATCAAAAGTTATTACCAACAAGGCAAATAAACACATTCAAGTACCTAAGTCTAAAAAATATACCTAAAAATCATTAATTATCCGAAGTGTGTGTGGGTCTACTGGCCCCAATAAGTTTCAATGACATGGAGGTACCAAATTTGGTCCCTTGATTTTTCACCCACATTAAAAAGATGGGTGAACTTGTAATCCAAAGATCGAACCTGTGATGTACTGGGTTAGTTATAACCTACGTTACCGAACGTACACGTACAGGGCATTTCCGTATGAAACATACAGATAATATCTGTACGGGAACCTGTATGCCCCCGTACAACCCGCACGGAAAAAAAAAAAAAAAAAAAAAAAAAAAAATCATCCAAAAAATCCAAAAAAAATATTTGTGATGTATCATCTGACAGGGTTTTCGTTTTTTTTTTCTTTTCTGTTTTTGGTTGACACTGTTATTTGTTTTTCCTCTGGTAGTAGTGTTTTTGACTTCTGTTTTTGAGGGTCTGAGCGCGTCGATGGGTGCTATCGGTTGTTTTTTTAGGCCCCTAGACTCGTTTTGATTTGTTGTTTACAGACAGCCTGAGTAACCCACGGTGGTCCTTGTTTTTTAGGGTAGAGGGAAACCCGGTACTCTGGTTGCTTGCTTGTTTTTTCGGCACTGTTTGTCTGTGATAAATAGGAACACGATCAGGATAGTCGACCTTTACGATGGGACTGATTGTACTGTAGCTATGCGGTATCCGGTATATCGCCTAGTGATAGTGACGGAAGTGGGAAAGTGGAGTAACGGAGTAGCTTCGGGATGGAAGTTGGAGGAAACCCCCTGAGGAGGCAACATGGCTGTTGCCGAAACGTGCGTCGGGGACGCTGATTCTCATTCATTGTGTGCTAAATCGTTTTATCTTTTACTTTGAGAGATGACTATCTTCGTTCACGATTTGTCTCGAACTTCTGTTTTATGATTTTTCGTTGACTTAGTTCACGATTTGTCTCGAACTTCTGTTCTATGATTTTTCGTTGACTACATGTGTTTTTACCATGGTACCTTTTAATATCTACTACGGCACACGTCAACTCTCTTGGGGAAGAATTACTGAGATTGAGTGAGCGTGATTTCTATCCAAACCATCTATTCTCTTCGTCTTTTCTTGCCTTTGCTCCTACTTTCTGGCTCATTTACTGTTTTGTTCGAAGCTGGGTTATAGCCAAGCATCTTGGTGATACCGTGAAGTCGTTTGTTGTGACAATGGGAGACCGGCGCGACTACGATGGTGGAAGACGAAGATCAAGTAGTGCAGACCGTGGCAGCCACCACGGATTTGACCGACGAGATGACAGGAGGGATGATCAATACCACCGGCGCTCGCCTCCACGTTGTTTTAGCTGTAATGAAATTGGTCATTACGCTAATCATTCTCCTAATCGCTGGCATGCACCGGAAGCGAAGCCGTCGACGTTGTACGATGTGAACCGTGGTCGATCGGCATCCCCAAGGAAGGGCTTCGGTGCGACGAGTATGGCCACCAAACAAGAATCTAAGGAATTGCGACACAAGATCAAGGAATTGAATAAGAGCCTTGCATCGGTCTCGGAGTTTGTTTTGGCTGAGAAGGCAAGGAAAGCTGAGGAGGAGCGTTTACGTTTAGAAGCTGAAGCGGAAGCGGGACGATTGGAGTCAGAGAGGAAGGCACAGGAACCCGTGCAATGAGAAGAAGTTGAAAGATGAGCAACATGATGCTGAGATTGACAAGAAGTTGGAGATCCAACTGGCGATTAAGACTGGGGACTTTTTCGATCGCATGGAGGCAAACCTTAGACCAGTTTTGGAGTTCGTTCGTAAGACTCGGACAGCGAAGCAACCAGTACGAGTACCTGATGATTCGAATGATGATAGTGGGGGAAGCGCTACTGAGGACATCCGAGCTCGTACTAAGAACCTGACTATCCATGAGAAGAGGAAAAGGGGACCTGAGGTAGTTTTCGATGATAGTCCGCTTTTTGCGACTCCGGCCAAGCGCACGCCACGTCGGACTGATACGAAGAAGAAGGTGGTGCGTACTCTTGACCATGCTACCAGGTCAAAGGCGAAGGTGAGGACGAAGCTATCACCATATGTGGAGAAGCTTAAGAAGACCCCAGGACAACCAAGTACTGTCGAGAAGCTGCGCTTTCGTAACCAACAGATGAAAGACCTTCGAGCTCTCGGAGCTTTGGAACTTCAGGGGATCTGCAAGGATGAAGGAGTGGCTTACAATGACACAGTCGACGCGATATTCGATATCGCGAGTTACCGTACCAGGGTTCATTTTGGGGACATCGAACCAATCGATCTGTCGATTGTTGCGGACTAACCGGATGAAGAATCGACAACTGCTGATGATGAAGTCACCGAACAAGAGGCTTGATGTGTTTACGGATCATACGAGATTTTGCGGATTGTGGACTACGTTACGGAATACAGGAGACGTTTGAAGAGTATTGACCATAAAGCCGAGGAACTGCTCATGTTGTGTGTTGTAGTGCTGAGCTGCAGAAAGGAAATAAGATGGAATGGTAAGCTTGTTGAGTCGTGGCGATGTCTGTGTGATACACACGGTATCAACTTTCTTTCACTATCTAATGTTGTATACATCGCTGTTTCTCCTTTTTGTAAATATCAGTACGTTGGAAAGACCACACGCAACGTGGATACACGATGGCGCGAACACCGTTCGAAATGTGGTAGCGTGAAACGCTCTCACTTCCACCGATGGTTATGTACCTTTGGGTTAGAGAATTATGTGCTAGTCTCGATTGATCACACGACTGCCAATGATCTACTGAATCTTGAAGATTTGTATATCAAACAGTGGTCACCATTTTTGAAGTGTGCGGGATGTGCTAAGAGCAGTAAGGGGAGGAAGAAGAACTGGAAAGGGAGGAAGGAACGTAAGGGCAAGGATACGAGGGAACGACTGATTAGACCATTATCTTTCCGCATTGGTACTGCCGAGCGACCTGTCCTGAATTTGACTGATGCACTTACTGAGAGTTTTGAAAGTAGTCAACTAAGGTTGACCATCACGACCAGCGGAGGTAATATTTGGGTTGGCGGGTAGAAGAAGTTGTGTAAGAAATTTGGGGATTCCACGGTTAAGCACGGTAAAACTACTCTGTTATTTCACGCTTGTAAAAATGTGTTTGAGAAGGGTGGTACCTTCGTGATCGAGTATCTGCGCATGTGGAAGCCGAAGGCTAGATTTTTGAAGGCTATCTTGTATGGGATTTTGAGGAACCGGAGGAGTATATCTGATTTCTATGTTTGGGGACTGAAGTCTTTGATGAAACTGTATAACGTAATTAAAGACTTCAGTAAAAAATCCACGAGGAAGTACCTTAGACGCTTGTTATCTCGAGTGATCCGTGACAAGTTTGGTTTTAGTATGTCTGATGATCTTGTAACTCGTGTGAAGTATGATGACCGAATTAGAGTAGTTGAAATGAGGAAGCTTGTTAACGATGCTATTATGGGTTGTGATCTACCTGACTATTTTTGGAAGCGGGCACGGAAGAAGGTTCGAATCGTTTGGGTTAAAAACCCATCGATCGGACACTTTCTCCACAATCAGCGAGCCTTTGCTGCTCGTGAGACTTCTACCTGCGCTTGTGCAGGATCATTCCATCTGAAAGTGGATGGTCATGTTTGCTTCCGACTTTGTGATGGTAATCTTCGACACCAGAAAATGGCAAACGCTAATGATATTCCTCGACCAGATGCTCCGAACCGTGTTATGCTGTTACGACAGGAAGTTGTCTCTGGCTTCTCGAATTGGTATAACCTGAAAGGAGCCATGCCTGATTTCAGTGGCTTGAATTTTCATCGTTGTTTTGTCCCAACTGAGGATGTTTCTGACAAGATCTTTCTTGACGAAGTGATGTCAGTTAAAAAAAAGTTTGAGGGGTTTGTACTTACCCCTCTCGATCGGAACGTCGGTGAAACGCTAGTGATGTGTCCTTTTGTATACCAGAAGGCAATTATGGGATCTTTCGTCCTAAGCCCAGGCTATCGGGTTGTGCAAGAATCCGAGAGTGTTGTATTAGCTTGTGTGAAGACTGATGTGCGTGAGGAAGGTTTGAGTAAGTTTGCGCGTTGGGATTGTAATGGTCGTTTTGGAGTATTTTATGTTCTGGCGAAACATAAAGATACTAACCGATTTCGACCGATATGTCCCACTTTCAAAGAACCGATGGTGAAGACTGGACGAATGGTGGCTAAGGGTTTGAACCATCTGCTTTTTCAATTGCCTGTTGACAGCCACTTTAACCTCCAAGCAGTCTCGAATCTTGCAGATCGGTTACTGCGCATCAATAAGAAGATCGACCATGGGACGAAAGGGAAAATCGAGTCGGCCTCCTATGACATCAAGGAGATGTTCAGCCGACTCCCCCACGAGGAGATCGTTGATGCTGTTTTTTGGACTGTGGATCACCACCGAAGTAAAGGAAGGTCTTTTGTGCGTGTGAATTCGAGGGGCAGAGGTGCTTCCTTTGGTAAAACCATTGACTCTGACCATTGGAGACAACTAGATTTTGACGATTTGGTTAAATTTGTGTGCTTTGAGTTGAAGCATACCTATACGTATGCTACCGGTGTTTTGCTGAGACAAGTGATCGGGATACCGACGGGCAAAAGCACGAGCCCTCCGTTGGCCTGTATACTCTGTGCTTTTGTAGAATGCAAATTTCTGAACAGCCTCGGTACTCTACGGAAGAGAGTTTTTGGTATCAGACTGATCGATGACGTCATTCTGATGACTGCAGCGTTATCTGATCAGCAGCGGAAGGAGATCCTTGGGGCCTTTGAGAAGTGCTACCCACAGAACTTGGTTCTGAAGAGGACCGACGATGGGAATGGTATTTTGTCGTTCCTTGGTTGCGAGATTCGAACCAAAAGCTCCCGACCGTACCTAGGTTGTGTTCAATTGGTCAAAAACGAGGAATCAGTTTGGTCTGAAGAAAAGTTGACTTTTAAGAATGGGCAATCCTATTCTTTTTGGGGGAGTAAGCAGCAGAAGGCTGCCATTATCGGTAGTTACCTTCATCGGATCCACCATAATACTACCATTCTTTCCGAAATCCCGATAAGGGTTCTGACAGTCAAGAGAGAGCTGAGAGTCAAAGGATTCCCTTCGAGAATCTTCGAGCGTATCCTCAGAGCGTTTGCAGTGGGCAAGGACGCTGTCTGAAAATGGACTGTGGATTTCTTGTTTCCTTGAATTTGTTGTTCGATTCTGTGTTGTTTTGAATAGGTTAGATGGCAGGATGATCGGGTGGTTTTTTGGATCATCTGACAGGGTTTTCGTTTTTCTTTTCTTTTCTGTTTTTGGTTGACACTGTTATTTGTTTTTCCTCTGGTAGTAGTGTTTTTGACTTCTGTTTTTGAGGGCCTGAGCGCCTCGATGGGTGCTACCGGTTGTTTTTTGAGGCCCCTTGACTCGTTTTGATTTGTTGTTTACAGACAGCCTGAGTAACCCACGATGGTCCTTGTTTTTTAAGGTAGAGGGAAACCCGGTACTCTGGCTGCTTGCTTGTTTTCTCGGCACTGTTTGTCTGTGATAAATAGGGACACGATCAGGATAGTCGACCTTTACGATGGGACTGACGGTACTGTAGCTATGCGGTATCTGGTATATCGCCTAGTGATAGTGACGGAAGTGGGAATGTGGAGTAACGGAGTAGCTTCGGGATGAAAGTTTGAGGAAACCCCCTGAGGAGGCAACATGGTTGTTGCCGAAACGTGCGTCGGGGACGCCGATTCTCATGCATTGTGTGCTAAATCGTTCTATCTTTTAATTTGAGAGATGACTATCTTCGTTCACGATTTGTCTCAAACTTCTGTTTTATGATTTTTCGTTGACTTAGTTCACGATTTGTCTCGAACTTCTGTTCTATGGTTTTTTGTTGACTACATGTGTTTTTACCATTGTACCTTTTAATATCTAATATCCCAAAACAAGCAACATTTGCCTGAGCACCATCTGCAGATTCTTATTAAAATTGGAGAAAAAAAATAAAAATAGTAAAAAAAAAAATAAAAAAAGTCGTACGGGCCTTGAGTACGAGTAGCGTACAAGAAATGAGTACAACTTGTACTCGTACGAGGGTGAGTACGAATCGCAACGTAGGTTATAACGTAAAAAAACACAACCCAAGTCTGAGTTTCGTCACCTGTTATAGTCGCTATCAAGATGCTACCTACAATGTGGTAATGAGATAAAAATCACATATCCTCAATAGGAAATAAGTCATTAAGACATCAAAACCTTGTGTACATGATACCCTATCTAAATGTGTCCACAATCATCGAAACCAATTTAGTCTCGTTCATGCATAAAGTCGATTACAGATGTGCATTCATTCTCATCAAAGGATCATCCATCAGTTTCAATTCAACACAGCCATGTGTATATATTGATCGTTAACATACGTGCATATATTGTAAATACAAAAACTATAAAACAAACTAAATTTTAAACAACCATCAATAACCAGTAACCCGTGTTTTCGTCATGGAGCGACAAACGAAATGCATATTCGCAAATTTCGCTGTGCCTTCTTGCAAATCTACACAGTACCCAAATAAAAAAAACTTAAGGGAAACATTTAAATCTGCTCTTGTTTTTAACAGTCAGAACCTTACCTGATATTACTGATTATAGTATCATGGTTTTATTTATCCGATGAAGGTACCCTCCGACGGTCGCACGTTTTTGTCGTCTCGAGCCTCATGACTTGTATATTCTAATTTTGAAAAATCAATCGTTCTTCCGTTTAGATACATTTCTTGTTTTTTTGCATATGGATGCTATTTACTAAGTAAAGTGATCTCAATGCTATTATGACTTCGTACCCCAAAACTTCAGGCGTCATCTACAATCATCTACTTTTTCTTTTTAAGTCAAATTCCTTGAATAAAAATATTAAAACCACTGAATCACCTATCTATGTACCTGCTTCGGTAGTGACGTCGTAATAAAGCCTACGTCATCCATTAGTCTCAAGCGAAAGACATGAGTACGCCATCTACCCAGATTGCTCACAACTGGTATTCCACACGCAAATTTAAGTTGTACCACTTAGAAATGATATCGGTGATTTCGTGTCTTACACACTACTAAGCAAGTTTAAGTTGTACTACTTGGAAAAGTTATTTGTGACTTCGTCTTTTAGTAGTTTCATACAATTAGTTTTTACTTTATGCACAATATTCTCCTCGTTTGATGTCGTTTTCACTAAAACGAACGCGCATATGCCTTACTGTTCATAAGTGTGACAATCATGCACATTGGCATGTAAGCACATCGCCAACCACAAAGGTTCAACGATTATATAAGACATTTTCGGTTGACAAGTTTTTAACTTATATAATTTTGACATTTTTGTGCACTCACTTAAAACAATTAGGCAAATCACATCGTGTATAATCACTCAAAACTTTGTGCACTTCGGTCAACCCAATACGATGATAAAAACAAACTTTCACCATTAAATCGTCCGACATACTCAACTTAAATTTATTCTTAATCACTATGGATAACAAACGTGCAAGATCTCTTCTAATAATTTTTTTGCTGAAATCCTTAATTACATAATACATTTTTATAATGACTTTGAGAACCCATTTGTAAATATCTTTCAATTTTTATAAATTACTCATAATACCAAAGATAATATATTTGAAAAATTCGTGTTATAATGTTTATGTTCTTGGATGCACAATAGTAAATATGTTGTTTTTTTTTTATCTGTTGCTTAAAGTTTGTTATAAGTTCGGTTTTACCCCCCAATTAGATAGTTATAACTTTGAACATTTGTTTTATCGACTTCCATTGTGTTTGTCACATATTATATATAAATACAGATAAGTTAAACCGCTTAATACCCTTGTTATCAATTTATATGAACAAATAAGTTAAACTAAACACTCATTCAAACAATTTCATATGAAATTCGATTGGTAATATATATCCCTGTATTTCGTTGTCTTCAATGAGAGTATCATCTCCGTCTTCAGTGAGTCTAATCACTTTTTCGTTTTTATCTACCCATTCTCTGTATGCCAGACACATCATATGACTAACAATATGGAGGATCATGATTTCATCAAATTTGTTTGCATAGTCAATACCTTTCGTCTTCTCAATCGTTTATAATTCGGTACCATCTAAGCTCCGCTACTTTTTCATAACTTTATTATTATAGTGAAGCTTTACGGTTGATCCAACTCCTGCTGGGAATTTGTTCTTATCCGTGATAGGGGTCAACTTGATTTTCACCTTCGCCTTATATCTGGTTATTCCCCTCGTTAGCTTGACATACTTCAACTTGTCAGGTTTTATCGTTCATTTAATATAAGTCACCTTAGAAGGAGTATGTTATGAACAGAGTTTTGTTCCTCTTTTTCTTTTCCTCATAATCTTCAATTTCTTTGACCTTTTTTTCAGCTTTTCTGCGTTATGCTACAACAAAAAAGTTCTCACGAGAAATAAAAGTTAAAAAAATATTTCATTAAAAAAAAAAATCATATTTATAAATTATCATTCCAATGTTCGTCTAATTCTAAAATCTACAGTTTTTATTTGACAAGTTACCGTCTAAATATAAGCTTTCCCTTCTAGCTACATCTAATTGTTAAAGATGGAATGAAAGTCTGGATGAGTTTATGAAATGTTTTAATTAAATTTTTATTTTACTACAACAAATATCTTATAATGTAGATTGAATTAATTTATTTATGACTGGAAATCCTTGTTTAGAATGAGAGTCCAATTAAAATATTTCATGAACTCATCCAGACTTTCATTCCATCTCCAGCATACAGTCTAAATAAAAAGGGATACGTTATTCTTGGAATGAAAATTTGCAATTAAGATGAAAATTTTTTAAATTGGAATGACATATTTTTAAATGGAATGAAAATTTAAAATTTAGATTTGCATTTTACTAAAGAATGATTATTTAATTATAATAAAATTTTCTGTCGTAACTATTAGTTTTTCCTACGTTTTTTTCCTACTTAGTTTCGATGACCACTTGCACTTCCACATTCTCATCAATATTCATCTTTCATAATATATATGTATATATACAGGGTAACTGACATTCGGGACGGGCCGAACGCCCGAACCCGAATGCCCGAACGTATGGGACCCCTTGCGGATGCGTTCGGCCGTTCGGGTCGAAC
>BFEA01000156.1:67506-87506 GCA_003427395.1 Chara braunii | reverse complement strand
ATATATATATATATATATATATATATATATATATATATATATATATATAACCGACTGAACGTTCGGAGGCCCCCGGGCTGGGCCCCGAACGTTCGGGCGTTCGGGGGCCGAACACCTCCAGGTTCGGCCCCCGCAAAAAAATGTTCTGTGGCCTAAAAAGAACTTTTTTTTTCTGAATATGTTTTTGTGAGTTTTCTATGATGTGACCTACACGCCTATAACTTTTGAAGTCATTCTGCTGATCCAAAAAAACATTAAAAATCAGCAAAGATTGGGGTGTCAAAACGTGCTCGCCCACTCATTATTTTGTTTTTTTTCACTTTTGATTTTTTGTTTTCACTTTATTTCGGGACCTTAAAAATTTTATTATTTTTTGAAAAAAAAATAATCAGTTATTGATTATGTAAACTACACATCTGTAAATTTTCAAGACATTCGTCAATGCAAAAAAAAAAAAAAAATCGACAAAGATGGYGGTGTCGAAAAGGTGCTGGCATACTCTCTCATTTTAATTCTTTTTTTATTTTTTTTTATTTTTATCATTGTGTTTATTTTCTATATTTGATTTTTAATTCAAATTTGGTAAAGAATTTGGATGTACTGCCCAGACAAATGTTGTTTAGTTTATTTTTCTCCATAACATATTTTGTTTTCGGAAGTTTTTGAAAATTGTTTTTGTTTTTTTTTTGTCCGCACTATAGAGGTTGCCGAACGCCCGAACATACGGGACACCTTCGGAAGGCGTTCGACCGTTCGGGCCCGAAACTGTATATATATATATATATTATGCATGTACTTCAACTTTTAGTCAATTTGTTTTTTGTCTTGTTTATTTATTTATTTATTTTCTTCGCACGCTCTGCTTACATATATTATCTGACGGTGGTCAAATTGCATCATATTTATCTGATATTGAATTGTACTTTTATATTTTGTGATGTCATATGTCACTGATCATACCTCGCTGGTAATGACGTCTTGCCCCGTCGAGTGTCCGTTGAAGTCGAACGTTTATATGGGAGGATGAGGACACTGATTTGCGTAGAGGGGCCTTGTTACAATTGAAACATGTAGACATTTTTTTCGATATCGAAACATTCTTCCCACGATCATTATTCGGATATTTTTCAATGGGAGGTTGTCTTCCCTGTTGCTCACATCCTACCATATTGTGTATCCAGTTGTATCTGTTTCCCTTGAAAACTATCATGATATTAAGAAAAAATGGTAAGTTTTGAAAATAGCGTATTCATTTTTCCTAACTGTTTTTGCTTAGAAAAAATAATGTTTACCTTGAACAGTAAATGTCATTACATTTAACATTACGCTCAATCACGTGATGGAGTAAAAAACAAATCAACATGTACAATAAATGTTCACATTAGATTGAGAAATATATATATATAAATAAAAAGTACTGACAGAAAATAAGATTGTGTCTCTGATGTCGCATTTCAACCATTTCCAAGTCATCTTCCTTTGAGGCCTCCTACCACTACTTCCCCAATTATGCATACTTTCTCGCACTGCCCTTTTCGAGTTGTTTGAAGAGACATTGTGTCGTTTGCTAACTGATGGCACACTCACATTACCACTTTCAGAAATATATACAATTGTAATCACAACCAATTTTTTTAATTTTTTTTTAAGTTTCACGGTTATAAATTTTTCTTTTCGTTTCGTTTCTTTCTGTGAGAGTATCAATATGAAGATGGAGTGAGACCCAGACTCAGCAAAACTCGAAGCGTAGTGAAATTCAGACTCGACAAAAACAGGCTCGGAGATACTCGTGGTTTGAGAAAAAAATAAAAAAGGGAAAGATATATAGAAACATATAAAAAACATGAGTGCAAGATAGAAGATAGATAAATATATATATATATATATATATATATATATATATATATATAGAGAGAGAGAGAGAGAGAGAGAGAGAGAGAGAGAGAGAGAGAGAATAATATATGCCATCCATACCTATAATTTGTTGGGTCACTCTGATGCTGGATGTGTTCATAATTTGGCAGCAAAATCTCCCTACATCCAATACAGTCAGTTTCCTAACACACATGCAATTGCATTTTGGGAGGGGGGTAAATTATTGAAATGCCCAGAAGAGTTGTGGTATCTCATTAGATAACCCTAAAAACACAGGGGTACGACGAAATGTCATGAACTTTTACTTTTGTACTTTGCCCCTATACCAAGTGAGGGAAACTTTGCCATGCGCCCTTAGTCGTGGACTGTAAAGGCCAAGACTCTACTTTTCGCTTCTGCCCCTCGATCGGACAGACATTTTTTTTTTTTTTTAATTATCTAAACGACTAGTACATTCAAGCATGTTTTTATCGACCTTAATTTCACTGCGCTCCGAGTTTTGCCGAACCTGGGTCCCACTCCATTTTCTTTATGGTACTCTCACTGGAAAAAAAAAATAAGAAAAAAAACTTGCGACCGTGAAACTCATAAGACAATAAAACAAGAAAAAAAAAAACAAAGCTTTGGTCGTGATCATGATTGCAGTTATATATATTTTTGAAAATGGTAGTATGAGTGTGCCCTTAATGAGGGCATCTTAGCCCCGCCGCAAAATTGTCAGATTCAAGAAATACAAAACAAGGAAAAAAAAACAAGGAACACGGATTTGACCGTGAAAATGCTTGGATACATCCCTCCAAGCGCTAGTGTGATGAGGTTTACAATCCTTAGAGGAAACACAACTCGAGCATATCACAGATTCAAATTGTCATAAAATAAAACATGGGAAAAAAAAAACAACGGAAACACAGATTCGACCGTGGAAATGGCTGGATACATTCCTCTAAGTGTTAGTGTGATCAAGGTTACAATCCTCCGAGGAAACACAACTAGAGCAGATCACGGATTCCGCCCTACCTTGTTGGCAAAAGGTTCATAACAAAGAAACAAACGAGAAAGAAAAAAAAGAAAACAACAAGTTTCAGAATGTGACCGTATTTGCTGTAATATGTATTCTGTAGAGGAAGACTGTGAGCATGACCTCCTAAACTACCCTGCCCGACATCATTGCAGTACATTATTTGTTTTTTTCCTCCTTTTCCTTTCTTGCGTAGGCAAAAGAAAACTAAGATTTATGGGGCAAAAGAAAACTAAGATTTATGGGACTTGTCGACCCTGGGTCCCACCCCCGAATTCTTCAGCTACAGGCTAAAAGTAATAATTTCCCAACATTGGCAGCGGTACTGGTGGTTTAAAATTCACTATGTTCTTCTCTCAAATTCTTTTTGCCTTTCACTACCTTCCTACCACTACTCCTAAGACTATATATCTAGAGGGGACCCCTGCAAGCATAGGGCCTCGCAAACGAGGTAAATCATGTTGCCCCCTGCCCCAACAGCGGTAGTCAGAGATGGGGTGGGGCCACCGGTGGGGGTCTGGCTAACGGAAAAGACCAAGCATTTTGCCAGTAGCTGCGTCTCCCTTTCTCATCGTCCTCGACCCCTCATCGAGTAGCAGCAGAGGCTATGGCCAACACTCTCCCACACACCACACACAACACAACCCACTTGCGCTCGCACTCACACCCGGGTTGGTCATAGACCCCGCCAGGGGTATCCAGAGGGCTACCACAGTCCGTTGGCACTAACTGCCCCGCAGGCACTCATGGGGCTTGAACCCACAACCTCCTGAGTGCAACCTGCGTGCCTAACCAACTGAACTACGGGTAGGCCGCACTGCCTGCTCCACATCCAACTTGGCTCTGTTTCCAGATTCGAATTTCGAAAGCGTGGTGTTGACGTCCCTGTTCCCTCCCGTTGCTGTCTGCTTTTCCCCCATCTTGTGTTGCCGCCCACCCGTCAGTTCTGCGTGCCATAGCCGGCAGCTCGGCTTGCCATAGCCGGCAGCTCGGCTTGCCATAGCCCAGGTAATTCACGCCCCCCGGCCCCCCTCTTTCACCCTTCTGCTGCGGACACCTTTCGCCCTCCACTTGATCGTCTTCCTTTACCTCCTCCCCCTCGCACCTTCCCTCTCCTCCTCCCTCTTCATCTCCATAACCTTCCATCCTCCTCCTCTACTTCCACCTTCCCCCTTCCATCTCCATCGTCATCCCTCCTCCTCCTCCACTTACTTCCACCACCTTCCCGCTGCCATCGGTACACATTTCCCGTCATTTTCCATTTCCCGCGCGCGTAAAACGGCGGGAACCCGTCATTTTCAATTTCCCGCGCGCGGAAAACGGCGGGAACCCGTCATTTTCCATTTCCCGCGCGCGGAAAACGGCGGGAAAGTGTAGCGATGAAGGAAGGCTGGGAAGGCGGGCGGTTCGTTTTCCATGTGCTACACTTTTCCCACCTTCCCGCCTTCATGGCTACACTTTCCCGCCTTTTACCGTGCGCGGGAAATAGAAAATGACGGGAAATGTGTAGCGATGGCGGCGGGAAGGTGGTGGAAGTAAGTAGAGGAGGAGGAGGGATGACAATGGAGATGGAAAGGGGAAGGTGGGAGGAGAGGAGGAGAGGAGGGAAGGTGCCGTTTCCATCTCTATCGTCTTCCCTCCTCTCTGTATGTATACATAAAAAAAGGGACATCAAATGCTTCAAAAAAAAAAAAAAGAAAAAAAAAGGGTCATCTTCTGTGTGGCGCTACAGTAGTTGCACGACTCGCCGTCCGCCAAGATTTTGAACGCATGGGGACAGAGCGGTTGTCCAGATGCATTCAAAATGTTGGTGGATGGCGAGTGGTGCAACTGCCAGGCCCTGTATCGCAGAGAATCCACTAGCGGGAGTACTTTTCAACAATGCCACATTTTGCGGCCATGAGGTGTTCACAGATTAAATGGCAAAAAAAAAAAAAAAAAAAAGATTGGATGGGAGGAACCGATGAGTACTCGACACCACGTCTTTAAAAAAAAAAAAAGAAAAAAAAAAAGAGGCTCAACCCCAGTAGTAGTGGGGCTTAACCCCCGGGTCTTGCTTCATTGGGCCTCCCTCGCCGCAGTACTCACCGGATGTGCAATTAATGGTTAAAATGTATCTTCCGTTAGAACGCGGAAATATACATCCGCCATAGGTTTTCGCTTTTTTTCCAGATTTTGACGAGTGGTGTGACGACGAGGCTCATTCTGTGCTGTCAGATCAGATCACGTGAATCAATGGACGGAGGGGAATGATCAATGGAGGTAAGAGAGGGACCTTGGGTCTCGCTCCACTAATCACCGAACGTGCAAAATGAGGATGAATCTGACGCTGGAACATGGGAAGATACGTCGCCATATTTGTTTTTTTTGTCTGTTGTGCATGTGTGGTGAGTAGTGGAGCGAGGCCGCTTGTCCCGGCGGATGTCACTTCATCATAATTACCTATTATATTTTCATCGGAAAAAAAAAAAAGAAAAAAAAAAGAAAATCATCACCCATTGTCATCGTCATATCACGTGGTACTCGAAAATTCAAACGGAAAAAAAAAAAGAATTGAAGAAAATCATCGCTCATTGTTATGGCCATATCATGTGATCACGAGATTTAAAAACAAAAAACAAAAAAAAACAGGCAAATATGAGGAAATTCATCACTCAGTTGTCATCGTCATATCATGTGATCACGAAAAACTTAAGGCATAGTCACACTAGGACTTTTTCTATTATTATCTGCACGCAATTGCGATCAGATACATCCAGATCGGTCATAATCGCGGTCAGATACATCCAGATCGGTCATAATCGCGGCCAGATACATCCAGATCGGCATAATCGCGGTCAGAAACATCAAGATCGGTCACAACCGCGGTCAGATACATCCAGATCGGTCATAATCGCGGTCAGGTACATCCAGATCGGTCATACTCGCGGTCAGATATATCCAGATCAGTCATAAACGCGGTCAGATACATCCAGATCGGTCGTAATCGCGGTCAGGTACGTTCAGGAAAGTGCTACTAGTGCGAGTATGCTCTTCGAGAAAAAAAAAAGTGCTATTCAATTTTACATCAGATTGCTTGGGTGTGGCTGGTACACAGGCATTTCCCCCCAAAAAAAACAAAAAAATAATTTTGTACACACATCAGCCCGTTGACAGATCGGGATGAGGATCGGGATCCCCTGCAAGATGCGACTTGGTTTGATTTGCTTGTTCCATTTTCACGTGGCTTCTCTTTTATGATTATTTTTATTTTTTTTATACGTGCTCGTTGCTGGACGACCTGGGAAAATGGAATTGCTGTTATTACTAGCCCTCATATCGCAAGCCGCAAGCAGAGAGAGGAGATCGGAGGAGGAGGAAGAGGTGAAGGAAGATGATGTTGATGATGATGATGATGATGATGACGATGATGTTGTTGTTGATGATGATGATGATGATGATGATGATGATGATGATGATGATGAGGAGGAGGAGGTAGTTAAGGGAAACACTACTGAAGGCGGAACTTGAAGAACGACGTGCCAAGTCCTAACGCACGCAACTAATTGATTGATCGGTCGATTGATTAGTTGATTGATTGGTCAAGGGATTGATGGATTGATGGATTGATTGAATGATTGATTGATTAATTGATTGATTAATTGATTGATTGATTGTTGGATGGATTGATGGATTGATGGCTTGATTGATGGATTGATGGATTGAATGATTGATTGATTGATTGATCGATTGATTGATTGATGGATTGATTGATTGATGGTGAACTGTCTCAAGTAAAGCAGCTGATGATAGAGAAAAAAAAGATGGTAGTGCTTGTGGTCTGATATGTAGGTGGGTTTTGAGGATCGGCTGTGCTTTCAAGACAGGAGGAATCTACTTCGAGAACAGGTCCAGATTCATGATCACATCAAATATCGGATGTTGATGTTTGGGCGCGCTTTTTCTTGTTCAGCTCGACTCGTCGCCGCTGAGTGTATGTTGCTCACATACAGGTCCAGATCCATGATCACGTAAATATCGAGATGGTGTGATCGCGATAGAGTTCCGTCAAGGTCTGGTATTCCAGTCGGGATACGGATCCACGGTCGTGTCGAAGTGGAGACAATCCTCACGAGGTTTAATGTATTTATTTATTTATTGATTCGTTGATTGTGTGCTGTGGCAGTCGAATGGCAGCGAATTATTTGAAATCAATTACTGTAATTATTAATTAACTAATCGTATGTATAACTGTAATCCTGGATTTTTTTATTTTTTTTTAACTCAATTCAATTCATTATAAATGGACTTCGAGGCCGGGGACCTCACAATTCAACCCGGGAAATACTGACAGCATCAGCCAGCTTAGCTTACAGGCTCTTGCCTGGGAAACACTCCATTCTTACCGGAGACTAGCCTATTCAAATCAGATTGTGTCAACAAGGACTATGCGCTGTAGCTTACCAATACCGTATCATCTCATCTCGAAGAAACTTTCGCTCAAATAACTTCCAAAAACAGGCTGTTTAACCTATCAACCATCAACTGCTTACTAGCTAAGTCTGGGACTAACACGGCCCAGAGGACAGCGTCCGGTCCTACTGGCACTCACCTAACGGCCTACTTCGACCCTACTGCACCGAGTGCCCTGGTTAAGAAACACAGTCCCATTCAGGACCCTTGACTACTCACTGGCCCACTCCCCCTCTTGCGCGGGTGGCTTGACCATGTTGAGTATCCAATCTGAGAAGGTCAGACCCTTCCTTGGGTGGACCGATACCAATTGATTGCTCCTCGCCCATGTGTGTCGGAACCAGCGAAGTTGGCTCCTGTTGCCTTTACCTGCTTTGGCTTTACGTCTCCAGTCCGCCAGGATAGCCTGCTTCAGACCCCGTTTGATGTGACTCTTGATCTCCACATCCGAGAATGGGCGTCTGTCGAATCTCGACCTATTTCTGTCCCTCCAGATTGTCTCGCAGATCAGGCCACGAACCACGTGGGCGACGTATCCCCAACCATGGTGTCCCTCTACTTGTAAGGGGAGAAATCCTAGAAGCACCCATTTTTTGGACCATTCCACTCCCGTACTGCCACACTCCTTCCAATGATGTTCCCACCATCTCCAAATGCGTTTGGAGGCTGGGCATTCCCACCACAGATGTCTGGTGGATTCGAACGGCCACCTGCATCTTGTGCATGCCAGGTTTACTTCCATGCCCCTACTCAGCAACCAGACTGCTGAGGGGGTGACCAGGAGGGAGAGCATCCATAGGATGCTGACCTGCTTACCGTTTGGGAGGTTTGACAGACTCTCCCACAGCCTTTCGAATTCCGCCTCTGCATCCGGCAGGTCCTCTTCCCAAATCGCCTGCCAGCGAGGGATGGCTACTTGCGCTGGAGACTTTAACTTTCGTGATAGCTGTTGGTAACCCTGAGCCACCGAGTATTCTCCAATCCTCAAAGCTTTCTCTTCACCTGCACCCGCTGACCAGCTCCATGCTAGAGGGTCCACACAGAGCTGGTTGAGTGGGAGTCTTCCTACCCAAGTGAGCGAGAGGGTCGAGGCACTTCTGCCTCGTACTTCCAGGACTCTTGCCTGTGATGGGTTGCTCCAGCTGAAGATTGTATCTTGTTCCACCAGAGTTAGGACATTAGCAGGGCTTTCGCAACGCCAGCGCTCGATACGCCTGAAGCCGCTGGGAAGAATTACCTTGACTTTCCACAACATCCCTGGTTCAGCAGCTTGGTCTGGGACATACCAGGTATCCTCCGGGTCCACCCCTTCTGGTCCCAACAGCGACCTCCATTCCTGTGGAATGCCCTGGATTAAGTGACGCCAGTTTTCTTCCACCCTCTGTAAGCCTCTGAGCTGTTGCTTGATGTCTGCCGGGGGCTTCCAGCAACCCAGCAACTTTGACCACAAATCTGAAATTCGGACTATACCCCGTTTGACCCAGGCTTGGCCAAAGGAGCCTGTGGAGCCGTCCGCTTTGAACGGATGCCCGTTTCGGTCTGTCACGGCCGGATTTTCAAACAGCAGTTGCATCAGAACTTCATCCTTTGTGGTCGGGGAGCTCTGCAGATCCGGAGGGAGGCGATTCCACGCCTTCCTGATCGGCTCCCAGAATCTGGACTTGAGTCTTTTCTTGTGGAAGGACGGGATAAAGAAACAGTCCCAAACATCCTGTGGCCTGCTCAGACTCCATTCCGACATCAGAATCTGTTCTGCAGTCCCTACCCAATGCTCCCTGGATGTTAAGGTGGCCAGCTTGGCTACCCAGTTGCGCAACTGAGCCTGGTTTCTGCGCGCTGGGTCCGAGAGGCCCAGACCTCCTTTGGAACGCGGGAAAGAAAGAGTATCCATCGCCACCTTAGAGATGAAACCCTCAGTGAGCCGTGCCCGGGGTTTCCATATGAAGCGACCTACTAGTCTCTTGACTGCCCTTATGATCCCCGTTGCCAGTTCTCTGACTGTTGAAACGAACCAAAGAATCGAGAACAGCGCTACGTTGGCCACTAGGGCCCTCCCTAGCAGGGACAGGTGCCAAGTAACTTCCCATGTTTTGAGCCTTGCTGCAATGCGCTGCTGCAGGAGAAGGCCCTGCGTCGACATTTCGAGTTGAAGGCTGATAAGCACTCCCAGAAATCTCTCCTCCTCCCCTGGCTCCACTCTTCTCATACCCCACTCCACTCTCAGTACGAACTGTTCTGGAAGGAGGAACACCGATTTGGTCCAATTTACTGACGCCTCAGACAACTCAGAATACTCCAGCATAACCCCTTTCAGCGCCGCCAGCGATGATACCGAGTTTTCGCTCACTGCAAGCAAATCATCCGCTAAAGCCTTCACCTTACATTCTTCGCCCGTGTGCAATCTGAGGCCCCGAATGTTCGGGTGCTTTCGGATTCTGTTCAGCAGCACTTCCAGTTGAAGGACGAAGACAAGAGGAGCTAGCGGGCAACCCTGTCTCAGGGATCTCGCCGACAGGTGGCCGTTGATCATCACCGACGACGTGGAGTATGTATACATATCGATAATACAGGCACAGAAACCTTCACTGAACCCCATCTTCCGAAGCGTGGTGAGGACGAAAGTCCACCCGACTTTGTCATATGCCTTCTCCAGATCTAGGAGCAGTATTGCTGTGTCCAGGTTCTCCTTCTGCACGACTTCCAGCGTCTCAATGGCTGTGACGATGTTGTTGAAGATCGACCTGCCCTGAACAAAGGCGCCCTGATCTTTCTCCACCAGTTCCGGTAAGAACCTCGACAGCCTACGAGCCAGGGCCTTTGCCAAGATCTTGTACGAGACATTCAAGAGCGATATGGGCCTCCAGTTTCGTACCTCCGCTTTGTCTCCCTTCTTGAACAACACAGAAATCACTCCGTGTGTCATCCCCTTGCCCAGCTTTCCCCCCACCAGGACCTCGTTGTAGATATCCACTAGTGCAGGGCCGAAAGCCGCCCAGTTGGCGACGTAGAATTTGACTGTAAGACCGTCCACGCCCGGGGACTTTCCCTTGGCCATAGTCTTAAGAGTCTGCTTCACTTCTTCCACCGTGAGCGGCCTGTCCAAGTCCAGCCTCGCATTAGGCTGCAACCACACTGTAGTGTCGTCCCACATGTCCGAGTCCCTGGACAGATCGAGGTTCACGCTCTGCTGGGGAAATCTAGAAGTCAGAATGTCCATGTAGTACAGCTTGGCGTAATGCAGCATGCCCACCGCGGTGCTCGCTGTCGGTGCGTGCCGGTCGAAGGGGTGTCTTAACTCGACCATTTGTTGCTGTGTGCGTCGAGGCAGCAACCGTTGAAAATTCTCTTTCGTTAATTTGTCGCTGGTCTCTATGCCCTTGACTTGCAAGATCTCTGCCCACCTCTTGTGTTTCTCTTCTTGCAGTCTGTCCCACTAATTCAGCCTCCTCTCCCTCTCCGCGGCCCATACTACTTCCGATATCGGGTGACCCTCCATGCGTTCCTCCGCCTCCTCCACCCTTCTTTTACAGTCAGCTTCCTTCCTGTTCCGTTCCCTTGCTAGAATTCTGGAAATAACATCCAGAACACCGGAGGTGTGTGTGTTGTTGTTGTTTGTTTCGTTGTTGTTGTTGTTGTTGTTGTTGTTTTTCTTTTTTTTTTTTTTTTTTTTTTTTCCCTTCGAGCTTCGACGCAATCTCTACATCATGTGTGTGTGTGTGTTTAGGGGGAAAAAAAAACAGATTGTTCGTGTTTTCGGATGGACGATCGCCGGTTGGCCCCAGTTGCACCAGTCGTCATCGGGCAAGATTTTGAATGTATCTGGATATAATCCTGTCCAGATGCATTCAGAATATGGCGGCGAATGGCGAGTGGTGCAACTATGGTAGGCCCGTGATGAGGGGTTTTGCACAGAACCGACTTTTCCCATCTATACGTGCGATCTGTATCCCGACCGAAATCAACCGTCTTGCTCAGATCGGATCTTCCGTCTTTCCCCTGATCGGATCTATCGTCTTCCTGCGAACATAACGCACCCTCGTAATGAATGCATACGTGCTATCTTTCTGGCCAGATACAGTCATCGTGAGGGTGCGTTGTGTTCGTAATGAATGCATACGTGCTATTTTTCCGGCTAGATGCAGTCATCATGAGGGTGCGTTGTGTTGCGGTGAAAGACGGATGAGGGGGTTGCGACTTTTTTTTTTTTTTGGTTGTAAACGGCCCACATTCACCAGGCATACTCGGGCAGTGCTTTTTTTTTTTTTTTTTTTAATAATATTTTTTTTTCTAAACACAACTGCGAAAGTTAAAAAACGTACGAAGACCAACGGGCCTAGTAGCTCAGTTGGTACACCTATGAAAAACAAAAGTAAAAAAGAAAAAAAAAGAAAAAAAAACCTTTATGGGAAAAAAATAAAAATAAAACCGTGTGAAGTTGAATTTTTTATTTTATTTTCTTTTCTTTTCAATTATCAATTACCGTATTACTTATTTAGAAAGGCGTTTTTGCTGCTATTAGTATTTAGCATCGATGTTCGGCAATTGCACATAAATAAATTCAGAAATTCGTATTCATCGATCTTTGTTCACATAAATAAATTCAGTTCAGAATAAATAAATTCAGAATAAATATATTCAGCAACATCTGTGATTGGCGAGCTTTGTGACTGTGAAAGTGAACATGAAAATGAAAATGAACATGGAACGTGAACGTGGACGTGAAAGTGAAGCTGGTTCATGGTAAGCAATGACAACAGGAGAATAACCACAAACAAAAAAAGGGGGAAAAAAGGAGGTGCGTGCGATAATTTTTCTATCTTTGTTAAACCACAACTGTAACGGGAATAAACGGTGGCCACAAAAAAAAAAAAAAAAAAAAAAAAAAAAAAAAAAAAAAAAAAAAAAAAAAAAAATATAGAAAAGGGGGGGGGGGGGGGGGGTTTTTTTTTTTTTTTTTTTTTTTTTTGCCATAGGATGGATGTGTGAACCCTACTGCGCACGGGGAAATAAAAGTGCAACCGAAAACACAAATGAAAAACCCGCGACCAAACACACGCAAAAACAACCAAAAAAACAAAACAAAAATTTCGAAAAACAAAAAACAAATGTGTCCTTGCAATTTAGTACTACATTTGCAGCCATTTGATTAGTCAAGGGCATGGCAATGCATCTAGACAACGGAATGGTATGAATTCCGCGGGATCTTCCCCCCCCCCCCCCAGCAGTTTGAATCCGGCCGCTACAACAACCTGGATGTTTTTTTTTTTCCCCTTTCTTTTGGATTTTTTATAAAGAAGATGATGGGTGTTGACCCCTCTGTTTTTTTTTTTTTTTTTTTTTTTTTTTGAAATGCTGCTTATCGCTCTGCAACGTTGCGATCAGGTTGGTTTTGGCGCAACAACAAGTGCATGAGGTCCCCTCTGATGCCAAGAACCTGGACACCTTGCTGACGGCACGAGTTGTATATGACCCGTGTAGATTGAAGGAAGGCTTCACTCAGCTGCAGTTGCAGTTGCAGTTGCTGTTGGTGATTTGGCTGAGCTTAGGAATGGAGAAGGGAGTTGGTGATGTCGCCACCAATGCTGCGTCAGCGTGATGGATCTCGCGTGGGTGATGATGGTCCCATTTCTGGACCAGGAACGGATTGCATCCCAGAAGTACTTCCTGCGCTTACTGGTCCAGGTTCATCGAAGCAGTGCGGCCCACTGGATTGGATGGAGCTTGCAAGAGCCGGTCAATGCGGCAGCAACATTCGACAAAGTGCCGATGTGAACTCAATTGAGGAGGAATGAGGTCCCGCTTGAGGAGGAGGAATGGGGTCCCGCTTGAGGAGAGGAGGAGGAATGGGGTCCAGCGGATGCCAAGGTTGGTCTCTCTGGGGAGTAGGGGAAAGCAGATAAGCCACACGACTCACTTGACGAGGAATGCGGTCCCCGCCGATGAGTAGGTGGAGAAACTATGCAGATGGTCAGATGATGAGGTGTGGATGGACCTCATAGATGGGAAGATGATGAGATGGATGAAGCATGCAGATTAATAATGGGTGATGACGTGGACAAACCACGTGGACCAGAGGGCGATGACATGGAGAAACCAAGCAGATGGGCAGATGAGGTGGAGGAGGTGGACAAGTCACGTGGTGATGACTCGCATGAGGAGGAATGCGGTGCCAGTCCCGCTGACGATGACCATAGGCATAATGCTGCCCGAGACCAGGTGGCAGGAACAGTAGATGAGCAATGTGAGAGGGGTGAATGCAATGATACTTCTTCAGCAATCAACCATGCTGGGTGGGATTCGACACCACCCTTGGAAAGCACCCCTCCTGCTGTGCAAGAGGGTCTCAAAGAAGACCCTTCTGCAGGTTGGATGCCAGCAAAAGGTCGGCAGAGGTCTGTGAAAGTTAAGCGGCACAACAACCAACTACATAAGCCCACCGGGTGGGATTCGCCGCCACCTTGTGAGCCCACCGGGTGGGGTTCACCGCCACCTTGTGAGCCCACTGGATGGGGTTCGCCGCCATCGTGTGAGCCCACCGGGTGGGGTTCACCGCTCCGGGAGTGCGAGCCCCAGCCCACCCCGGGGGGGGGCTCGCCGGTGCGATGTGGACCCCAGCCTTCCCGTGGGGGTTCACTGTCGCAATGTGAGCCCACCCGATGGGGTTTGTCACCACCATGCAAGCCCACTGGGTGGGGTTCGTCGTCGCCATGCGAGCCCACTGGGTGGGATTTCCAGCCACCCTCGAAAACCACCCCTTGTCTTCAGAATTCACTTCCAGATGCTTCTGGTGCTTGCAGCAGAGGCACAGCGCAACAAGGAGGTTGCAGTGGCAACATACAATTTTATCGGCCGGGTGGGAGGGGAGCCCGCGGCAGAGAAAGTAGTGCGTGGGGCCATGGTCCTGAAAACCCTCCCTGGCACGGAAGCAGTCTACGGATGACTGAAAGGCATCCTGATACAGGTCCAGCATCTGTTTATCCTGCGGTCCTTCCTGCCAACCACGTGAAGGAGCATGCTGACAAGTTTATGTCTTACATCGAGTTCACTAGCCAGTGGTCATCTAGCATGCAAGAGTTGAACCGCGTCTACGACGAGTTTCAACAAAGTAGGATGGCAAGTCGAGATTCGAAGAGGACCGGGAGAAGGATAAATGCGGGGCAAGCACTACCTCCTCCGGATTTTCAGGCCATCCTCGACATGCTTGAGGTGTTGAAGATGTTGAAATACATGCGATCTAGTGGAGCTCGTCAAGACGGCCGGTGCATCCAATGGTTGCCGGCCAGTGGTGCTCCTTGTTCCGTATTCTCGGCGGGGAAACTTAACGAGAAGGATGATGGGAAGCACGCTATGGGGGGGAATAACAGACTGTATCCCCAGACGAAAGGCATGATACGACCAGCAGATCCCCTGGCGCAACGATGGGGACCAAACCGTGCTGCTGCGTCCTCCCATTCTGATCCCCAAAGCTGCCAGTTTCAAGATAAAACTTTCCGCGGCGGACCTGGGCACGGACCCGGGCATGCTGAGGGGAGAGGAAGATGCTTCATTTCTAGGCAGAAAGCGAGCAGCACGCCGTCTCAAAGGCCAGGAGGTCATCTGTCTGCCAGAGACTCGAAGGGTTTGGAGAAGGGGACAGGGGGGCCATCTTCAATTTCTTCTTCTTCGTCTTCGTCTTCTTCTTCTTCTTCTTCTTCTTCTTCTTTCTTTGTCGACGGTGAGAGATACTATGGACAGGGTTATCAAGGGTGGAGGATGCCTGGTTCAAACAAACAGGTGCAAAATGCTCAAGCCGTAGGAACAGAGCGCGAGACGGCCGAGCGTGATGGGTCTAGTGCAGTAGCAGCCATCGCAACATGGAACAAGGAGTTTTCCTGCACTATCTGTGCGACCAAATTCCGCGTTCACAGGGAGTTAGAAGTGCACCTACGATCCCTCCGCCATCGCCTGGCTGCTACGTTGGCTAATCAGGCCATCGCGGCTTGCACAGCGGAGGAAGACCCAGAACTTGTATCGCTTATCATACAGCTAACCTGCCGTTCCGATCTAACCCGAAGTAAGAAGCATGACGGGTCCGGGTCAGGGGAGAACGGTGTGGGTGGCGACTTTTTGCAGGGTAGCCAGTCGTCCGCCGAGATTCCTCAGCAATTCCCAGCAGTATGTCATCTGTGCGAAGAGACGTGTGAAACACGGTCTGCATGGGAAGGTCATGTCGCGAGCTGGAGTCATCGAGCTAGGACGGATGTCGTCGCGATTAGGGACCACAGAGCTGGGCTTGAGGCAAATAAACAAGGGATTGTCATCTCGAAGCCGTTTCCTGCGCCGGGGCCAGATGGGAAATGCCCACCCGTTGTGTTGGAAGTGGGAACGTCGGCCCGTTGGGCACTAACGATCAGCAACACAGGGAAGAAGAGTGTTACCCTTTTGTCCTGCAAGCCGGCAATAGAAAGAGATGAAGTTCTGCTCCTTCTGGAAGGGCCAGGCGTCTCAAAGAAGGTGGTTGGAACATCGGGAGAGTGCTGTTTCCCAGCAAAGAGTAGTCCAGCGCTTTGGCTTGCAGACGACGCAGGTGGCGGCCAACATGAGGAGGGTAGGAAAGGGGTGCCCATTGCGCCAGGATCGTCGCTCATCTTGACGGTCGTCTGCCACGAACCGTTGAACTTAGGTCTGATCCGCACCGCAATTGTTTTTAGATTCTGTAAAACATCATCATGGGAAGGTAGCAGAGAATTCACGATCGCCAGATATGTGGATATATCGGTGGAGGACCGAAGCATCAGACAGCTTGCCCCTGTTCGTCCTTTTTGCCGGCCCAGTAATGTCGGGGGCCCAGTTTGGGGGGTTCGCGGGGAGGAAGGAGTCGAGCTAGTGAGACCTGACAAGGCTCTTAAACTTCCCGGGAAGGGCAACACAGCTTTGAGGTTCATCGATTCTTATTACATACCACAATCACTGAGAAAAGCTGCAGACGAAAGGGGACTTGAGGAAGTGTTATATGACGATACAACTCTGACAGGACCGCTGACCCATGAAAACTATGTCGATCAGTTTTCGCGGCTTCTTCACCTTGAAGAGTTACAGGATGAGGTCAGTCACTCAGCCAGAACCTTAAGGCTCTGCGTTTTTTTTTTTTAAAATTTAAATGTATTTATTTATTTATTTATTTATAAAGAAGAGATACAGTATGAGGTCAGTCAGCGGTGATAAAGTTTCTGTTGGTTTGCAGATTCTATTCATCTCATCTCAGGTCTTCTCAATTCATTTTTGTCTTTGTGGGTTTGTAGGATTTGGGTCACCTCAACCAAGGGGGCCTAGCTCAGTTGGTACACCCATGAACTGTTGAAATACAGACCCAAGTTCGAATCCAGATGCAATCAGATGAACAGACTGAAAGAATTCTGGATTACCTGGGGGCCGTCAGCTCATGGATGATATCTCAAGGCCATTGCCCTTCCAAAAAGCAAAAGAAAAAAAACAAAAAATGCTTATCTCATTTCATTTTTGAATGATTTTTCTTCGTTTCCACTTGCCGCCATGCAGATCGCTGTGCACGTGGAATGCCAGGGGAACTACCGGGCGTTGCTGGTGCTATGAAGTTGACAGAGACTGCGTATAGCCAGATCAACTTGAAACTTGAAAGTAAAATAAAATGTGTGTGTGTGTGTGTGTGTGTGTGTGTGTGTGTGTGTGTGTGTGTGTGTGTGAGAGAGAGAGAGAGAGAGAGAGAGAGAGAGAGAGAGANGAGAGAGAGAGAGAGAGAGAGAGAGAGAGAGAGAGAGAGAGAGAGAGAGAGAGAGAGAGAGAGATCCACACACACACACACACACACACACATTGCTGAATTACATCAACGGCCTGCCCTTGCCAAGCAGATACGTATCTGCGACAAGATGGTGCCACCCATACATGTCCAGTTCTGTAATTTTACAGAAGTGGCACTTGGCATAACAAGCATTATGCCTCTTCCAGACCCTGACAATTGTCCTTGTCGACAAGTATTCCAACGATGGTCATGTAGCCACAGTGGACTACACCATTATACAAGATACACACTTGCGGGCTCTCTTCTTTGAAGGCTCCAAGCACCGCCTCAATGCCGACACCACAAATGTGATGAAAGCTTTGAAACTCGGTCTGGATGAGTATATTGCCAAATTTATAGCAACCATGAGATCAGCACGCAACAATGAGTCTCTAATTGCTAACAATCTCTCTCAGCTGCACACATGGCGCACATCAGTACTTTCAAGATGCCGACTGAATTTCACTGCGTCACTGTACCAAGCACCTACTCAAACTGCTTCGCGCTGCCAACACATCTCTTCGGCAGTTACCGCAGCAATTTGCCATAGTACCTGTCGATAAAACATCACACAAAAATGACACAGGCAGGGTAGCGGGAGTATCGGTAACCAACCATCTTGTGGACTGTTTTTGACAGATGAAGATTGCCAATCTCAACTGCAAAAAAAAAAAAAAAAAAAAAAAAAATCACACCACATGGCAATCTGCTGCCAGCGCTGGTACGTGTATAAGTTATCACAGCATCTTGACAGTCCGACCTACAATCAAGCATCGGAGACTGTGGCCAGCATCCTCGAACGCCATGCACTTTTCAACCAACGCTGGGGCTGTCGACATACTGACACCCTGCCCTATCTCTACTTTGCACTCAAAGCACACAAATCTCCACCTGCCCTTCGTCCGATTCTTGGAGTTACACAGCGTAACAACCTTTCCCGATCTGCACCTTGCACAACACCTCACCAACCTTCAGTTACAGACCTGCACAACAGGCCCCCTCATAAGCCTTTTGCGAGTACAACAATGACCTCCCGCTCACTTAGCTACGCCCTTCAAGGTGTGATCAAGTCCCTACGCAATAAGGACAATGAACTCTATCAAGAAAGTGGTGTACGATGTTGCTGGATCTTGCAAAGTGCGGAGGAAGTCATTCTGGATCTCAAGCAGAATGCACAATCCCGTCGAGGCTGCACACCACATACAGTGGACTTTCCAACTATGTACACGAACCTGCCACACAACAGGATTCTTAACAATGTTCTGAATGCTGTTCTGAAGCACATGATTATGCTTTGGGGCGGATCCCACAGGGCAGAAGGCCAGTACAAATGTACATGACCGTAGGAGGTCCTCATCGTGGGGAATGGGTTACTTCACATGAGTCAGACACCCTCTCGGTGTCAGAAATAAAGCAACATCTACGAGAGACGGCACTCTGCGCCATCAGGTGGTCGGCATCCCTATGGGCACTTAAGCTGGAGCAGAAATTGCCAACCTCACACTTTATTGGGACGAAGCACAGTTCAATCATCTTCGTCAGCGAGATCTGCTTGCTGCGCAAGCATATGCATTCGCATACCGATTCATTGATGACATTCTATCCTGGAAGACATCACCACCGTCTCCTGCTCGGTATGGTCTTCAGTGGAAAAACACTACTGAGCAAGATGGGTCATGTCTTTTCTTTGGTGCAAGAATCCTGGTTCCGCCTGATGGCTCACTTCACATTGGCGTATTTGATAAGGCTGAGGCCTGAACGTTCCCTGTCATACGTTATCCCAATGCCCCGGGTCACCAGCCTGCAGGTGTGCTCACGGGACAACTAATGAGATTCAAACATATATGTAAGAATACCACCGACTTCAAAGTGGCAGTGACTTCCCTGACACGACGTATGCTTGTCAGGGGCCATCCTCCCGGTGTCCTGGCTAGAGGCTGGACTGCATATGTGCGTGGCCGCCAGCGCCGGCTACCAACTCATGTCATACGACTTTCGAACTGGTTTCGTCGAATATTTTGCTGGGCAATTGCACTCCCACTCCCGAATGCTGATTCTGTGCGCAGGCCCTCCACCCAACCACACACAAGAGACCACCACTCACCACCTGTCACCAATGTTGAGCGCAGCCAGCATCAGCCCTCCGCACAATCAAACGCAGCGAGCCCTCCCTCCCCTGTTATCCCTGCTGAAATGGCAGACACTAATGTGGATACGCGAACTCAGCTAGAGACCATGCTAGCCGCAGTAAACAATGTAAACGTTACCGAAGTGGCTGTAAGGGATGAAGGCCAGCATCCTACCAACACGGCGACTGTTGCTGCAGCTGAAGGTATACCTCCTCCACCGCCACTGCTGCCACCGTCGCCTCCATCACCACCCCCCCGACCACCTCGACCACCACCGCCATCACTGCCGTCATCATCAGCACTGCCACCACCATTCTCACCGCCACCACCATCATCACCGCCACCCCCACCCACGTCCTCTAGTGCAGCGCCCTTTCAGTCATCTGCCTCTTCTTCTTCATCCCCTACTTCTTCCTCTTCTCCCTCCTCCTCCCCTCCCTTCGATACTTCCTCATCATCGACCTCATCATCATGGTCAGATAAGCCATCACAAAGGCCCTGTCGGCCGAGGCATCCGCTGTCAGATAGATCGTTACAGATGCCTCTTTGGCGGAGACATTCCCCGTCTCCACCACAGCCTCCAAGACAGTGGCCTCGTTTGTCGTTGAATGGCATGATCAATGCCCCCCCTCAAGGACGGCCCCAATGCCATAGCCCGACGCATCGGTAGTGACGCGTGTAGCTAGAAGCGGGTCGTAAATATGTAACACCTCGGCGGATAAGAGTG
>BFEA01000155.1:2829361-2840559 GCA_003427395.1 Chara braunii | reverse complement strand
GTGTGTGCGTGTGTGCGTGTGTGTGTGTGTGTGCGGGTGTGTGTGTGTGTGTCTGCGGTGTAGATGACCTGGCAGGCAATCGGATTGCCACTTCAAGTACTTTCACTAATGGATTGAATATCTGTCAACACTAATGGGTGTGGCCCATCGGATTGGATTATGGGAATGATTTATGGTGTCTATGTGTAATATATACAGCACTAAAGAAGGTTATATAGATCGTTTTTGTTCCAGGACATGTGTATCTTGCAGGATATCGACCCTCCCATTCTATACATCCATCTCAGACCATCCGACTTCCATCTCCAAAACATGTATGGCCTAGCAGTTCGTGTTAGACTCTATCCAAATCTACATCGTCAAGCGTGCACTTTAAAGTATATAGACATCGTCTTGTTTTCGAATACACGAGCTTCTGCAAAAGATGTACTGCACAATGCACATTTGACAATGTACTATGCGACAAGTTCTGCAGCTTGCCATATGTCACCAAATTGCCTTGACCCTGGAAATGCATCCTTTCAAGTTGGGCTCTCCCTAGTGACAAACATACTCTGACTCTTAGAAACACCACATAGAAAAATGAGATAAAGAGAGGGGAATCCTAGCAATGTAGATTTGGATAGACGCGATAGTGGACGAGAACTGAACTAACTGCCGTAATTGCTCCATGACCTCCCCATCTCCCACCCTTGCTCCCTCTACTTCCAGGACACACCTTCTCCACCATAAAACCCACAGGATAGCGCGTCTACCCAGGCGAAACATGTTCTCTTCGAATGTGTTTCCTCAAATTTGGGGATAATGTCCCAGAAGTATGGCCCTCCAGTCCCATTGCCGTAATGAGTCTGGTACCATGTGTTGCCAGATCCTGTCCCACCACCTCCATAGTAATACCGTCGTGGGGCACTGAAGGAAGATGTGCTCTATCATCTCGGAGCGTTTTTTCCCGGAGTAGCATTGCAAACATCTATGGCACCATGGCAATACCCGCTCCTGTTGCTCCAAATGCGTGTGCTCAATCAGCCAATCATTGGTTGGCAGGCACTGATGCACAATTTGCCACTGCAAGGCGGAATTTTTTGTCGACCTCTTTCCATATCTCCAAACCACCTTATGGGCTTGAGAAGGCCTCGGTCTATGTTGAGGTGGCGATACCATCTATCTTCTACCTCATCTTGCAGTCTGCGTCTAGGTCTGAGCATTCGGTATACTGACTTGGTTTTTAGGTTGGCTAGTGGGGGGCAGCTAAGGTAAAATTGAACCAAGTGCACACCAGGGGCGATGTCAATAGATTTTTTTTTTTTTTTTTTGAACAACCTGAAACAGTGCTAGGTGTGCTGGTAAGAGCAGGCACCACTAGCACTGGCAGGGAGGCTCCATCTATTGGTGGGGAGCAACACCTACTGGAAATCAGGTCCAGCGTCCCTGAACATTGTGATAAGAGAGTTTGGATAGACTTTGTGACCAGATAAAGATTGCAGACTGCATGGGTTCACCCGGAAAGGAGGACGACTGACAGACGAGGGGTCTCGTTAGACACTCCTAAAAGAATCCTAAAATTTTTAGGACGAGTCCTAAAGGATTTTTAGGATTTTGTGCGGCGTCGTTACACGCAATCCTAAAAATCATATTTTAGGATTCGTCGTAAAAGGTCTCCCGCGACCGGTTTTCATATGCGTATACACAGCCGTGTCGCCAATGTCCGTCCAATCCCCACCAACGGTTACCATTTGTGGTCGTTGCCCTCGTCGACCCGCAGAAAACCGCCGATGTCCTACCACTGACCCGACGGACCGCTTCTGCACCAACAACTCCATGTCGACGGTGCCATGCGCACGACGCAACAAGTCCGTGAAACGCGGGAATCCTAAACTTTTTAGTAGGTCGCGGGCTACAGGAAAATTTAGGACGATTTTGCCTGGGGAATCCTAAATCCTTTAGGACTCGTCCTAACGCCGTTTTCACGTTTTCAATCTCAAAATTGGATTTAGGATTGTGTGCAACCCAGACGCAATCCTAAAAACAGACACTTTTAGGAGTGTCTAACGAGACCCTAACTACACAGCAGTCTAGGGTTGTACTGTATTCTACCTTTGGTACCAATTCCTATAATTGCCTACGTTGAACATCTTGTAGCTCAGAAATTTGTTGTTTGTTTCCCTGGGACTGTGGGTTTTTCCCATGGTTGTCAACCGGACGTCCGGATCCTATGTCCGGTTTCAGGGGTCCGATTGGGCCCAATTTCAAGAAAATTAAAAAAAAAAAAAAAAAAAGGTCCTGAGGTGCTTGGCGGATCCCCAAAAATTGTTGGCGCTGTTTTTTGTGCACCATTGGGCCAAACGGACCAGCCCTGAAGGGCCTGTACTTGCAATCTTGGGGGAGCTTCAGCGGGCCAAGGATAATTGGTTGTGTTTGTGTGTGTGTGTGTGTGTGTGTGTGTGTGTGTGTGTGTGTGTGTGTGTGTGTGTATGTGTGTTGTCATACTCGCTATACACTAAAAAAAAGCATGACTGTGTCAGACTATTTCGTCGGCCTTTCACCGACTCATCAGGAGGTTGAACCCCGACAGTCTGCCCAGGATTCATTTGACTTATGAATAAGGACTCACCACATCACCTAGAGTTAGCAACACCCCTGAGAAAAAGTGGTATGTGTGTGTATGTGAGTGTGTTCAAAATAAGTCGGATAATACAACTACAGTAGTGTGTGTATGTGTTTTTTTTTTTTTTTTTTTAATTATCCGGACATCCGGACCTGTTCATTCATAACCGGACCGTCCGGTTCTGTATGTTCAGTTGTCTGGATCGGTGTCCGAATTAACGGACGTCCGGACTAATCCAGAGATGGGTCCGGGCCCGGTGTCCGGTGTCTGGATGTCCAGGTCCGGGCCAACCATGGTTTTTCCCATTCTCAGCCAGGGGCTCCATTTTTCCCTCCTATGTTGGAGCACCCGTATTTCTCCCAACCCCAGCCTTGTTGTGCAGCCCCTATTAATTGTTTGTGAGTGAGATCCCTTTCTACACCCTTTTAAGCCTTTGTTTGAAAAAACTTTTTAAAGCTTGTTTAAACCCAAAACCCTCTCTAAACCCTTGCCCCCCCACCCCTCTTTAAATCCAAAGCCCTCCTCGAATCTATGTACCCCTCGTGTATGGTCTATATCATTTCCCATTTGGAAATAGCTGCTTCCGCGAGGGTGGAAACACCTGTGTTTAACCCTACGTGCAAACCTGTGTACAGGGCTCTGTGTACAGACCCTCTTACCCGCGGACCATTCTCTCCTCACCATCAGTCACCTGATTTGCTCTCCTGTTCATGTGAGCCTCCATTCTGATTCTGGACCCTGTCCTCCAGACATAGAGGTCTGGTCTCGTACCCTCGAGTGTCAAGTCAACTCCGCCCTCATTGTGGTCCTCAGCTTCCCCCAGTCTTCTCCAGGCTTCATATCTCTTTCACTGGTTTTGCACCTCCAGTAGCTTCGCGTAGCTCCGCTGATCGATCGGTGTTGGGTCTGAGTGATGGGAAGGGGTAGCGAAGGTGCGTGGGGTCTGATTGATGGGAAGGGGTAGCGAAGGTGTGTCGGGTCTGAGCGATGGGAAGGGGCAGTAGTGCTACAAGGGAGAGGGGGAAGAAAGGAGGGCTGTAGGGGAGGGAGGGTAGGCGGGGGTGGGGGGTAGTGTCTTATTCACATTTGTTCATTTCAGAAGGAGGACGAAAGAGGGGGGGGTTGCAGCATACAGGATCGAGAAGTAGGAATAAGGCTTCAGGGCCCATTTGAGCAAATCCATCCTCAAGTTCTTCCATTGAAGTCGTGAATCTTGAAGATCCGCCATGGCCCTCTTTCTGTGAATCGGCTTGTCAGTTCCTTTTCTTTGATCCTTTTCTGTGTTAGTGTGACAACTTTTCGTATGGGACGCTGGACCCGGTTCCCAATTTTTGCCACATTGAGAGGATATGGTTGTATCTATGGGACGCTGGACCCGGTTTCCAGCAGGTGTTGCTCCCCACCAATAGATGGAGTTTTTTTTTTAAAAAAAAAAAAAAAAAAAAAAAAAAAAGTGTGAGGGTTGAGTCTTCCTGTACCATTTTGATTTGTTGTTTGGCCCTATCCCATGCCACCCTAACCCTCCCAACCAGGTACTGCAACAGATGTTCCTTTGTCTGAGGGGCCGCAGTGAAAGTATATTGGCTTCTCTCGAATAAACAGTGGGCCCGCCAGGCGAGCATGAGACGTTCTATTTTCACGGTGTGGAAGAGATGCTTCTCATAGGGGGACCTGTCCGCTTGGGGGTCTATTGGACTCCCGAGAAACTGCAATTTCGGAACCCACGGGAATTGGGACCCAGTAAGGAAGGTCCAAGCCGCATCCCACCATCTCCAAATCTGGGTGACCATAGGCCATCCTAGCAAACAATGCTCCAACGTGGCTTGGGAGGGTTCAGAGGACTAGTAACAGTATCTGCAGATGCGGTAGAGGAGCCTCTCTGTTCCAGGTCAGTCCTCGAGACGATCCAGTCCAGGGTGGGCAGGCAGCGGTACAGTGTCCGCCATTGAAGGCCCCAGTGGGATGTCGGCATTATGTGTGTATAACGGGCCCAGCTAAAGTCAACCAGATCCGATGGAGGCAAAATAGAATCTTTTTCCCATCTATTTTGCACGATCCCACCAGTGGACCGAATTCTGTGTATTATTCGGTATCCCTATTTGACCGTGTATTCCCACGATTTGACAGGGGGGGGTAGCACCGTTCTGGGGCCACTTCCACTCCGTTGGGTAGTATGGGAGGACCGAGATCGGGACGACCGGCTGGAATACGACAAGGGAGTGATCCTTTCCTTCCTCAACCCTCACTCTGACCAAGTACGCTAATTTTTGCTTAATGTCACTGTCTTGGTTTCTTTGCAACGCAGAGCATGTGAACCCTGACGAGGATATATCATATGCTTCCAATTGGGCAGTCTGGTTTGTCAGATTTGTCACTTTACTAACCGATTGCGGGAGACCGGTATGGGGCCGACAAATCACCCAGTCCCCTTTTTCAATCGAGGGGCCATTCTTCAGGGGGCGGATCCATGCAAGGGGAACGGCTACCTGGAGTTGTTCCAAGTTTTCTTCTCTTCCCCTGACATATCTTAGTTGGTTCTTGAGTTGGTCCCCCGTTTTCCATGCTCATGTTTGGAAGTCCCAGATACCTCCTTGTGTAAAGATCCCTTTGGCGACCCATTGTCTCAAATGTGAGTGTCTCGATAGTTGGAAAGACTTCCCTTCTACATCGAATATGAAGGGGTTACCAAAGAGTGGTTGCCTTACTATCTTGTGCCACCACGGGGGGGGGATATGCATCGGGGCCCATCTCTCTCCATTGGGCCATAGTGGGTCGTTGGCTGTGTCTTTTATAGTTTGGGCCTCCAGTAGGGGGGAAGTTTGTGTGGTCAGTCCCGGGATTGGCCATGCAGGGTTGGTTAACTATTGCAGTGGCTAAACCTTCCTGTCTTGCGGTGAGGTGGGGGGCAAATTGGCAATCTGAATGTGAGCGAAAGCTGCCCACAAGACATCATTTCCCATCAGCAACCGGGTGATTATTTTGAACGCAAGCACTTTGAGTTGGTCTTGTGGTTCCAGAATTGCCAGACCCCCTTTTGATCAGGGTTGGGCAACGTTGTCCCACGCCACACGAGAAAGGAAGGTGGGATCTTCGTAATCATTTTTCCACAAATATGTGGCAGCCGCCTTCCTTAGTTTTTGAAGTTGTTTGGGTGGGATTGGCCAGCAAGCCGCTTTATACCACATCGCAAAAAAAATGCGGTATTAAGTGTCAGCGCTCTTCCAACTATTGAGGTATGCAGACCCCTCAATCTGGCCATTCTTCGCATGGCTTCCTCTACTAGGGAGGCCCCATGATCTGGCAGGGGCCCAGCGCTGTACGCTGCACACCCAGTACCCGTATGGCTTCCTCCACGGGTTTCCATGCTATGGTCGGGTGAGGAAAAGGGGGTTAGGTCTTGGGGGTGTGGCCACCAACCCTTAGTTTTTTACCCCCAATTTACAACCATATCGGATGCTATTGAAAATGTGTGTATGCTGGCGACCAATGCTTGGAGAGAGGAGCGGTTAGCCTTGATCAACACTGTCAGATCATATGCGAAGAGTGATGTCATGGGGATGCTGCAGTGCGGTATTTCAAGCACATTTATTCTCTCGATCTATGGATTAGCTCTGATGGTCATGGCGAGGGCCTCAATTACTATGACGAACAACAAAAGGGCAATGGGATCGCCTTGCCTGAATGATCGCTGAAGTGAGAATGGATTGGAAAGATGTTCATTCACCATCACGTAAGTCGTCGCTATTGTGTGGAGGGTGTCCACCCATCTCCTGAAATTTTGGGCAAAGTTTATTTTTTGCATGCATAGGTCTAGGAAAACCCAATCAACGTGATCATAGGCCTTTTCGAAATTGATGAAAAGGACCGTCGCATCCTTATTTCTTTGTCTTGCGTATTTAATGGTTTCATTCACCAGACGGATATTGTCTTGAATATTCCTTTCGGGTATGAACCCGGACTGGTCAGAGTGAATGAGATGTAACATATGGGGAAGCATGCGGTTAGTAAGTATCTTTGGCACCAGTTTGTAGGGGACCGGTAAAAACGTTATGGGTCTGTAGTTCCTTACCTCATTCCTTGATCCATTTTTATAGAGGAGGGTAGTAACCCCTTGGTTGAGGAGGCCTTCAAAGGTGCCATCAGTCGGAACCGCAGTTATTTAGTCCATAATGTCCTTCTCAAACATATCACAAAAGGCAAGCCAAAATTCTTTGGGGAACGAGTCCAGTCCTGGTGTTTTTTCGTCGTTCATTTGCTGCAGAGCGGCGAAGATCTCTTCCCAGTTTAGCGGGAGTTCCAGTGCAGACCGATGGTTTGGTGCGAGGATGGATCCGAGGTGTTGCAACAATTGATGCCTCGCATTCGTGACGCTATCGGTTGACCATTGGGTGGAGGTGAACAGTTCTTGGTAGTACTTAGCGGCATAGTCAGTCACTGCCTACGAGTTAGTGGCTTTCGGGAAGTCATCATGCAGCGGGCGTTTAAGCGAGACAATGGAGGCCTTCTTCGCTCTCAACTTGGTCTTTCAGAAAAATGTTTTTGTCATTGTCTCGTCCGTGGAGGTACGCTTGATTCTGGCATGGATCCTCCAGGTCTCCGCTTAGGCATTGAGATACTCTTGGATATGGTCCCTTACCTGTTGCAGATTGCAGTATACTGCATTGTCCAAAGGAGTGGATGATAATTTGTCATCCCATTTTTCCAAGGTACTGAGGAGATCCTCCATAACTGCTTTTTGTTCCCTCGCCTTTTTTGTTGAATATTTTTTAACTCGTTCTCTTAATTGGGTCACCCCTAGAATAAACCATTTGACCACTTATCCTGCCTCCTGTTTTTTGGACTGTCGGTACTCTTTAACACAATGTTTGAAAGATGGTTCTTTGATTAACGATGTGTTGAATTTAAAGAAGTTGGGTTTCCTTTCAAAAGGAGGGCGAGAGACCAAACCAATGGTGATCATCTTATGATCGAAGGAGAATGAGAGGTTGAAGTCATCTTATTATCAACGTATTGCAGCCTAAATCGGCGGACCCGCTAAGTCGTTGAAGAGAAGCATCAGATCGATTCTTGAGTTTGATAGGTTGTCTCACCCCCAGGATTTTATACATTTGAAAGCCTGTTTGGTGGTGTGTATGGTTTTGTAGGAGTCAACTAGTTGAAGCTCAGTTAACAGTTGGTTGAACATCAGAGTATCAAGCCCTTGGTGTTGCGTTGACTGGCACGGCCTATCAGACTGTGTTTGGCTCCTCTTGTCAATTGCGGGATCAGACACAAGGTTGAAGTCGCCTGCCCGAATTAGGGGGGAGTCTGTCGGAAGCACTTGCAGGAGATGGTGAAAAAATTGAGCTCTTTCTGCCGGCGTGTTAGGGGCATATACGCTCGCCAGGAAGATCTCTTCCGATCCCACTGAGCCTTAATGAGAACTCATCTACCATGAACTTCGTCCCTGAGGACCTCAAAAGGTTGTAGTCCCGAAGTTAGGGGGAGCCAAATTAACACCCATGTGGAATGGTTGTGACGTACTAGCTTCCGGACCTGCACCATCTTTCGGACCCCTCCCTTTCCCCATGTTTTCTCTGCATCCAGATGTGTACAGTTCGACCCCGTAACCCCCCCCCCTCCCCCTCCCCTCTCTGTTTGTGGCCGATTAAAGGTACCTTGTGGGAATCTGTCAAGTTTCTTTCTTTTCTTTTTGTTGTTTTGAAAATGCATGGGAATTTCGCGTGCCTTAGTGAGTGCGCTTGGAATTTGGCTCGGCAATTAGAAATCCCGAAATTATCGGAATGTCGCGCGAATGTTCTCGGCCCCGACCTTGAAAACTATAAGAAATTCTTGTAGGAATATGGATTGACGGAAGACTTTCTTTCCCGCGCCTGTTTTGCGCGCGGATATGGTACTTTCAATTTTTAATTTGCATAGGATTGGGAAAAACTGCAACCGTTTCGGTGCCCATTTCCCTCTTGCTGACCGGCGCCATGTAAGCAAGTTCCCTTCTCCTTCCTCCCCGCGCTCCTCTCATCACCTCTTTTCGCGCGCATGCTTTCTCGCTCCCTCCTCATGTAACTGTTTTTCTCTCCCCTTCTCAGCGCGCGCCATTTTTTTCCTTCTAAATCATTTGAATCTTGGACCCGTTTCGTGCTATCCTTCGCGCTCCTCTTCTTCCCGTTCTAAGATTCGCGCTCGAAAACCCAGTCGATCCTCTCTCTCCATTCAACCAAGGAGAAGCGTCGTGTAAGTTCTTACTGCACGACGATTTTGATTGGCTGAGGTCGAGTTAGGAGGGATCAACATGACTTTCGATGGGTGGTCGCTCCAAAACTCTCCTATGCCCTCCTCTACCTCACCCTTCGCCCTTCTCCGCATCTCTCTCCCTTCTCGCAACTATAAATTTCGTCGGCGCCCCCACAAAACTGTCTCTCAACTCATCAGCCAGCTTCTGGGAAGTAGTGGCTAGGTGATGTGCATGATGCGAGTCCGAAAGTCCTGACGAGCTGACTGTAGACTGGCGGGCGGTGCGCTAGATCACCACGACGGACTGTGGGATCCAGGTAAGCCACGTCGAGACTAAGTTGGCAGGATGACGATCGCAGTGGTGGAGGATGACGCGCGACGGCCGGGATCCTCGATGTCAGAATGCGGACAAATGATCTAAGTTGAGTGAATGACTGGCCCAGGGCCGTGTTGGAATTTTATGGCAAGTGCGCCCTCTTGGTTATTGGCGGTAAAGCTGAACCTTCTTTTCCCCTCCCCATCTCAGTGTAACTCCTCCCTCTGATCTTGATATCCCCATCTGTTTTTGTCGCAGTTCTCCTTCTCCTTCTTCCTTGATGTGGATGGTTCTATGTAATAAGTCAAAAGTTAGCGTGTGATGGAATGAGTATGATGACTGCGCCATAATGATTTCTTCCGAAACTCTTCCATAAGTTTCCTGGCTAGTCCCCCGATCTAGTGGGTTTGTTTTGTGAACGGTGGATGCGCGTGTATCCACCACTAAGGATTCTTCCCTTAACGCCACCTTGTTGGAAGATTGCATGATTGTCATTTTCGCACCTTCCACGGTGAATGCATGCATGGAAGATGAGAGTGAACGGGTATGGGACCCATCTCGATTAAAATGAGCTGATGACAGGGGCAATGTTGTTAGGATTTGGAAATGCAAGAATGCTTTGATTTGTGAGTATCGAAGAAATGTTGCGATTTCGCCACGACCGATCTAAGCACAAAATAGCGACTACATCTCGCCACACATGAGCTTTTCTTTCTCTTTCTCCGAACCCTCTTCTTCTCCTGTCTGACCTTTTCGATTGAATCGCTAGGATTGCATGCACGCAATGAATGGTTAAATTATTTCTGATTGATTGCCATGTGGACTAACGGGCTCAACCCCACTAGGCGACAGCCTCCCATATCCCCTCTCAGGCACTTCCCGTATAACGAGGATAGGACGCGTATCTGTGAGTGGGATATACGAGAAGCCGTCACAAAGATCGGTGGACAGTATTATTTCCCTCCTGAAAATCGGTGTTCTGGGTTCGTAGGCGCTGGGTTTGTCATTATGGATACGCACTTTCCACCGTACTCGCTACTACTACCCTTTAACGAGTTAATCGTCATCCCGTGGTCGGCAGTAGCACCCCATTGGCCTAACACCTTGTGTAGTGATTGCCAACGTCTCGATTACTACCAGTCGAAGGGGTTCCATTACCGAACGCGGAACGAGGACAAGCACAAGGAAAGGGCCACGCGATTGAAACCATCCACGTCGGATTCAGAATTGTGTAGCGTGCGGCGTCGGGAGCTAGTGCGAAAACGGGATACTAAACACGTGCCCGCTCCCTTCCACTCCAAACGACGAGCCGTGACCTGGTGGGAAGTCCGACAGTACTTTCTGGATTGAATTCAAAACTTTCCCGCGTAACGAAGCCCGCGCGCGCCGAAACCCGCCAGATCGCTCACTTCATCGGACCAACACGGGGGATTTCAGGCGTTGAGATAGCTTAACCCTGCGGCGGTGTAAAGGATCCGGCTGAGTGTGGATGTAACGGCATGAGAACGACATCAGAAGTGCCCGCCGGATCTTTGGAGTGGGTGTGAGATCCGACCTCGTTCCACTGCTCACTAAATGTGCAAAGTGAAAATGAATATACCACTGGAACATGGCAAGATACACTGCCGTGTTTTTTGTCTTTTTTTCCTTTTTCTTTTTTTTCGCCGGCTCTTGCAAGTGGTCCACTTTCATAGGTGCATAGCACTGGTCTGCTCGCCATATGTGACCCAGGTTGGAGAAGCGGGAAAATCATCATCCCGTTGGTGAGATAACACGCTCCAGAAAACGGCGCTATTGGCCTCTGTGCAGGCCACTGTGCTATTAGTTGTGTAACCACGCTAATACCAAATGAAGCATTGTTTAGAAAGTTACGGCCATGTCTCATTCACATTTTGTTATTGTGGTACCAGTGTGTGAGTACGCCGCGCACATAAATCTCACACACACAGGAAAATCATCACATTTAACACATACGCACAACGCCCGTCTAAGAGGTGGTCGTGCTATGTAGCTTACCGTTCTTCAAATGCATTAAGAGTGTGACCA
>BFEA01000155.1:2797492-2813589 GCA_003427395.1 Chara braunii | reverse complement strand
TCTTCCCGCTTCCTTCATCTGTCTTTCATCCGTTCTCCATCACTCACCCATCTCTCCTCTAGCCCCCTTCATCTCTCGTCCCAGGTGTGAAAGAAAGTGAACCACGTTCTTTTCACATTGCAAGACGACTGAGGGCATACTCACACTAGGACTTTCTTGATTGTACTGTTGGACCTGATTGTGGTCAGATGCATCAAGCTCCAATTGTAATTCCAGTCAGATACATGAAGGAAAGTGTTAGTGTGAGTACGCCCTGAGAATATACCAGCTCTGAACCGGGATGCAAAATCGAAACCTTGTAGGCAGAACTAAGCAAAGGGACGTACGAATGACACACATAAATCAAGAAAACGGCTCAAACAAAAAAAGGATCCCCATGCTTGTCCACGATCTCCGCATCTTCCCACCTCCTTCATCTGTCCCTGTGCGCGATCTCCGCATCTTCCCACCTCCTCCATTTGTCTTTCATCCATTCTTCATCGCTCGCGCATCTCTCCTCCATGCTGCCTTCGTCTCTCGTCCTATCCCCCTTCCTTTCATCTCTTACCCTTTCCCCTCTATCTCTCATTGCCATCTCTTGCTCTTTCCCCACCATCTCTTTTCCATATTCCTTGCTCCCTGGAATAGTCTCTTGCATATCTGCTCCGTCTCTTCTCCATCTGTTCTCCATTTCTTCTCTATTTCTCCTCCCTCTCTCTCCTCCATCTAACCCCCATCTCTCCTCCATTTCTCCTCGTCCTCTCTCGTCCATCTGTCCGCCATATCTACTCCATCTCTCTTGCTTCTCCCCGCGATAATGATCGTCAAATCGTTTTATCCCCTTCCATCGGTGCCCCTCTTCCATCTCTCCTTCATGTTTCCTCCTTTCCATCGGCCACATCTCCGCCATGTCCTTCTCATGCCTTCACCATCATCTCTTCTCCACACTTTTACCTCACTCTTCCGTCTATCCATCTCTCCTCCATATCTCTTGTATCTCTGGTCGATCTCCCCTGAAACAGCTGAAAGCCCCCCCCCTCAAAAAAAAAAAAAAATCGTAATCTCATCTGGGTTATTTCGAACCTCCACTATGAGACACAACGCACGGATAGCAAACCGAACAGCCTATCCGATCTCTTCGATGTCTGCTGACTGCCACTGACGCTGCTCTCCCCTGCCCATCTCTCTCTCTCTCTCTCTCTCCTGTCTCTTATACACATCTAGATGTGTATAAGAGACAGCTCTCTCTCTCTCTCTCTCTCTCTCTCTCTCTCTCTCTCTCTCTCTCTCTCTCCTGCTGCCGATCTCTGGAATGCTGCTCTCCACCAGTTTCATTTACACTCTTCGACACAACGCACGGATACCAGACTGTCTCTCTCTCTCTCTCTCTCTCTCTCTCTCTCTCTCTCTCTCTCTCTCTCTCTCTCTCTCTCTCTCTCTCTCTCTCTCTCTCCTGCTGCCGATCTCTGGAATGCTGCTCTCCACCAGTTTCATTTACACTCTTCGACACAACGCACGGATACCAGACTGTCTCTCTCTCTCTCTCTCTCTCTCTCTCTCTCTCTCTCTCTCTCTCTCTCTCTCTCTCTCTCTCTCTCTCTCTCTCTCTCTCTCCTTTCCCGAACTCCTCTCTGTCTTTCTCTCTCTCCCTCTCCCTCTCTCTCCTTCCCCAAACTCCTCTCTCATTCCCACCGCCGATCTCTGGAATGCTGCTCTCCACCAGCGTCGTCCACTGTCCCGTACGTCTATGCGCATGACAATGTGTGGAGTTTCCATGCCGACCACGTTCGGGATGGAGAACCCCGAAGACGGCCCGCGGCAGCCCGAGTACGTAGTGGGTCGGTCTGGCACACTTCCACAAACCTCCCCGCGATGAATCTTCCGCGGGAACATTGACACATACAGGGGATGCGAAAAAAAGGAGGGAAAAAAAAACCTCGAACGGACACACAAGTTGTAGTCAGGCACATTGTGAAACTTCACCCTCTCCCGATTTTTCGATGGGCCCTACCTGGGACCCTGCATCTTCCCGGTTCCTAGCGGGAGATTGACTCTCATTTTGCACATTTGGTGAGTTCTGGAGCCGGCCCGACGGGATACGCGCGCTGATAACAAAGCAATTTCGTATCTTCGGCCTTCTGAGCATGGCCGATCGCGCCGTTATGTACTTGTATTCGAACGCTATTGCTCCAACGCTGCAACTCTTCTTTTCGTTGGGCCCGCCTCTTGTCCCGCCTGTTTCCCAACACTGGAAGGCGGGTTTCGAGTGGGAATGTCACGCGAGACCCGCTATTCGCTTAAAAAAGAGAGTAAGAGAAGAGGGGGAAAAAACTTCCCTTATGCGGCGATCGCGGTCCTATACAGAACGCCACACTGCTGATGTGAGTATGTCGTAAGTGAGGCAGTTATGTGCCCCTTGTCGAATCCACCCTGCCTCACTGGCAGGGCACAAAAAAGTAACGAAAACAAGGGGGAAAAAATGGAATCATAAGAAATCACGATCCCCACATACCAGCCAGATACATTCCATTTTGCACTGGTATCACTTCCATCTCCGCGAGTGCCTTCCCCACCGAAAACAAATGAAAAGAAAACAAAAAACCTTCCCTTATGCTGCGATCCCAGCCTGATACAGAAGCTATAATGCTGATGTGAGTATGTTGTGAGTGAGGCAGCTACATGCCTCCCGTGGAAACCGGCCTGCCTCGCCGGCAGGACACCAAAACGAAAAGAGAACAAGGAAAACAAAAGCGCAGACGGAAGGAAGCGTGAGTGTGTCTTAATTGTTGTGTATAATTCCGACTTGCCGGTGGAATAGGAACCGGACTGACGCTCCCCAAAATAGAAGGAGCCTTTGTTTTAAAAAAAAAAAGAAAAAAAAAAAGAAAAAAAGAAAAAGAAAAGAAATTACGTTCCTTACAATCTGGCCAGTGGCCAGATACACTCAAAGCACTGGTGTGACCTCCACCTCCGCAAGGGTCTTCACGACGTCCACGGTCCCAATCATTTTTGTTTTTGTTTTTCTTTCCTACCGATGCTACACCGGACCCCCGAACTTTGCCGTTGAGGTCATTTTCCCAAATGGGACTACATCTTGGAAAGGTAGTGGTGGTTTAAGAAAAGCGATAGAAGACTCGGGCATTCCCTTGCAGCACGTGTCGTCTACTCAAGGGGGGGGGGGGGGTTGCCACGAGCCGACCTCTCCCCATACCATAGCCTTCCTGGCAGACTTCTGCTGGCCGCGAAGCTTATTGGCAGCACCAAGTCACACAGCAGAAGAGTCTCAGGAGAGGCAAGGTGCGGGTACTAACCGTCTGATTGTTCAACAACTACATCGTACGTATTCTCTCAGGGACACTAGGACTTTCCTTCATGTACATAGCTGCTTTTCTGACCCGGTCTGGATGCACCTGATGGCAATTGCGTCCACAGAGAATTGGAAAAAGTCCTAGTGTGCGTATGCCGTTACTCACATTTGGTCCTTGTTGCTGTATCTGGACTGAAAGATGCACAAAATACCCCTGTAATGACTGTTCATGTATTCGGGGGAAAATGTTAGTCTCTTTTCTGGGCTGCCTGATTTCCTTGTGATTCCCTAGAGCTGTTTCCGGATATTTGTTGGAGTGGTGGTATTGCTCTGTAGGCAGGACGTATGGTCCTTATTGCTGAATCTGGACTGAAAGTTGGATAACATACAGTTATAATGATCGTACATTGTGTTCGGAATATATGTAGGGAAGGTTGCGGATCCTATGTTTGACCGTGCGCTGCCGGAGACTTTTCTTCAAATTTTAGGGCTTGTGTGAAACCGGGAAACTTGTGTTTTGGACTGGGCAGGACTTCGAGTCCTGGACCAGCAGGTGTAAAAAGGTGGCAGCAGTCGTGGGGGCGCATTGCATCGGATGGATAGGAATACTACGAACATGGCCGAGATACCTGTCCAGATTCTGGTGCTGAGAAAGGAGTTCAGACTGAAAGGGTTCCTGGACAAGTTTTTCAACCAAGTCCTGAGCAGATTTACGTGAGACAGAGTAGGCATTCAATTAGGCAGGCAGTGAATTATGGATTAAGTCTTTCATATCGAGCAGAGTTTACAGAAGGGAAACTCTGCTCTTCCTCTCTGTGCGTATCACCAGCCGCTCGTTTACCAGGCCTGCTCTGTATAGAACTAATATCATTGGAGACTCCCGGTTATCGAGATTGTGGCAACCCTTAAGTTGGCCCTGAGTCCGCCTGTAGATTTCCAGCTTCTCTTTTTTTTTTTTTTTTATGTTACGATTCTGGTCATTCCCAAAGTGCAAATTCACAATGAAAGACAATGCCACCCAACTGTGAAAGAAATGAAAGCACTTGCAAAGAGATAGAGACCAGAGGGTAGAGAAAGAATAAAAAGAAGAAGAAGAGGAAGAAGAAGAAGATGTACACCAGCAAGACCACTGACAATCCCCCTTCTCTCTCCACCTTCCTCCTCCTCCTTCACTTCCCCAATCTTATTCTTCTCCCAATAATAATAATAACAATGAGTGGATGAACCAGAATCAATATCCGAAGTTCCCTCTTACTGCTGACTCAACAACAACAACAACAACAACAAGTCCACCATAGCTATGGCTTCCCTCCTTCTTCCTCCTCTCACATGCCCAGGCTATGGCGGACTACTGAGGGCCCTGCCCTCCTGTCCAAAGGACAACCCAAAGCAGCTATGGCACTGCACTCCTGTCCAAAGGACAACCCAAAGCAGCTATGCCGCTGCTGACTGATCCGCCATGCCAGACTCTGCCTCGAGCTTCCTTGGTCCGACACTACCCCAACTGGGACCTTCCAGGTGCAGCGCCCAACAAGGTGATGAAGATGGTGTCCACCATAGCCAGGTAGGTGCCTCGCCGCTCTCCTCCTTCGCCCCCTTCTTCCTCCTCAGGCTGGGCTGCTCGCCATAGCCAGGCTGAGCGCCCAGGATGCCCTTCACCTCCAGGTAGCGCTGTACCAGCCCAGCGCTCCGCTCAGCAGCATGTCGCCAATACTTGCATACCGCAAATGAGGAGGAGCTACTTGCTCCTCCCGAAGATATAGCGGCCTACTGGCCTCTTGGGCGGTGACTTCCTAGGCCGAGCGGCCTCCCAGCAACCGGTACCTCCTCCCTTTCAGAGGGAAACATCATTGCAGGCTCTGCTATCTTCCGAACAGGCCCTAGACCCGGGCTACTTGGACTGGTACCGGCCTACCTCTAGCTTACCGCTACTGGGCCTCTAAAAATGCCAACTTTTTGTCTTCTTCTGCTCGGCCTCGAGTACCTGACACTTCTACCACTACTTGAGTGGTACCGGCCTACCTGCTACTTGAGTGTTTTTCCCCTCTGTTCTAAGTGTCGCGGGCCTACCCCCCGCTACTCGAGTGTTTTCCCCGCTGCAACCCTCAAAGTCACGGCCACAGGTAAGTCCTGGCCCTGCGGGGCCTTTCAACCAACAAGTACCCTTGCGGGTCACACACACACTCAGCCGACAAGCACTCAGACAGGCATGCAAACCAGCAGGCACGCACACACACACAGACATGGAAATCACAGCAGAATGCGGGAATCTCAGCAAGGCATTCATTCCAGCGGCAAATCCCAGAAATCAGCAGTGTTCTCAGTCTGTGTTTTTGGCCGGTCGTTACATTTAAGAAAAGCCCAGATTGCTGTCGTTTGCCGCTCGAGTTTTTTTTTTTTTTTTTGGTTTCTTTCTTTCTTTTCTACTCTTGCTTGTTACGGACCACAACTGATTTTCATAGTTGGTTGTTACAAAGTTGCTGAGCAAAGGTTTTCTCAGAACTTCCTCCTTTGGACTTTGGCTTCGTGATTTTGTCTTGCAAATGTTCATGTTTTGGCCAAGGTTGGCTTGGTGTGTCCCTTATTTCCTGCTGTTATCCTCTTCTTCCACTTCCCCCGCTAGTGTTGGCTAGCTACATCTAAATCATTTTTACGTTTTAGGTATGAAGTTTCTTCGCAAAGCTTAGTCCTCGTCTCCTAGTCCCTGGGATATGCACACTTGAGTGAAGTTCAGTTGTTGTGATTCTCCAGTGAGCCCGGGTAGTGATTGGGTGTAGGTCCAACAGGAATGATGGACAGCCTTAGGCGATTGGTTGATCAAGTGCTTTTACTCATTGCCTGGCTTTTTTGAAGAATCCGTGCTGCTGCCGTCTGTTTCTGGCGAACATTCTACTTGGCGATTGACAGTACTCTCTCTTTTTTCTCTTTGTACCCCTCCCTTTGCACTCCTTGCAGGTTGAGAGAGAGAGAGAGAGAGAGAGAGAGAGAGAGAGAGAGAGAGAGAGAGAGAGAGAGAGAGAGAGAGAGAGAGAGNGAGAGAGAGAGAGAGAGAGAGAGAGAGAGAGAGAGAGAGAGAGAGAGAGAGAGAGAGTGTTGATTGGTTGGTGTGTCTTCGATCTTTGGGTTTGGTTGCCATCCGCCGTTCATTTCCTCTTCCTCTTCTCTCTGGGTTTGGGTGTTATTGCTCTTGTCATTTTCTAGGCATCCCTGAGGCGGTTGAAATGAGCAGAACAAGTGCTGAAGAGGAAGAGGTTTCACAAAGCCACAGATTTAGTAATGATTCGGCGAACTCGAGGGTGGAATCCATGGAGTGGAAGTCTGCAAAGATTGGAACGCAATTGGCATCACAGATCTGTGTCCCGTGTCCATGTTCATGGGTCGGATCGAAGCCTGATATGGCGAAACTAAAACTGATGATACATGCCGCTTTAAAGAAGGGTGGTCCTAACGCCGAATACATATTGAAGTATGAGAATACGGGCAAGGCGGCCTGCTGGGCAAAGTTTGCCCATGTGTACAGATCTGATGGATCAGTTGTGAAAGAGCAAAACACTGGTTATGTTGCCTGTAAACAATGTTTTACTGTTTATGCATACAGCACTTTGAATGGCACAAGATCTTTGAATCAACACAAGTGCCAAGCTGAAAGTGCAGAAGCGGCAAACATGCGCATCTTTGCAACCAAAAAGCTTGAACCAAGTGCTGGACAAAAAAGGAAGGTTGCAAATGCCGCAGCGCTGATGTGCTGTGTCGATCTGCTCCCGTTTTCAACGCTAGGTGACGAGGGTTTTCACATGTTTTTGCAACTGATTCTCGACATAGGCATTAGTGTAGACAAAGGCATGGACATCGGAAGTTTTCTGCCATCCGCAAACACACTGAGTCGACAGGTTACCTCAACTGCAGTGTCTGTTAGGGGGACTGTGAAGCAAAGAGTGAGGGAGCACTTTGAGGAAAACATTTCTGCTGGATTTACTATAGATCTGTGGACGGATGTGATCAAGCAGAATTCTTTTATGTCTGTCACCATGCATTACATCGACAAAGGTTTCGAGTTGCATGCTCGAAACTTGCGAACGAGGGTTTTTTATGAGGAAGCTCACACACAGCAACCCTCGTTCTGAAGGCATTCCAAGAATGCCTAGTGGAATTTGGATGTGATCGGGAAGATCTCTGCATCCTTTGCACTGATAGCAGGTCCATTATGTCAGGGGGTGAGGGGATCGGAAGTCTGTACAAATGGCAGGCTTGTGCAGGCCACAAGATTGACACAATCCTCACCACAGGTCTGAACAAAACTACGACAGTCAGCGATGGGGAAAGATCGGCTCGTTTTGACGGATTCAAAGAACATGCGGCTGAAGTTTTTGAGTTGATTGACAATTGCAAAGACCTCGTGCGTTATGTCAAGCAGGAGGACTTACAGAAATCCTTTGGAACGATGTTAATACATGAGAACGCAACAAAGTGGAACTCGTTGTTGGAAGTACTGGACAGCGTGAATGCAACAAAGTGGAACTCTTTGTTGGACGTACTCGACTGCATCATCGCCAGCTATACCGAGTTGTCATATCTTCTAAGGGATAGACCAGGAAATGGAAACATTCTGATTGACAAGATTGATTATGAACTGTTAGTTGAACTCGCTAGATTTCTGAACCGTTTTGTGGAGGCTGCACTCAAGCTGGAGAAATATCTGCAGCCAACTCTGCACCTTGTGGTTTTTGAGCGCCATGCCATCTGGGAGCGTTGTCGGGTACGTACTGAGTCCTGCCAGTCTGTGGACAACTCGGGAAACGAGATAACTATTCTGCCAGATTCGAAGAGCATCAGCTCCATCAAGGAACTGATTCGGGATGTCCTGAACGAGAAGTGGCCACTGGAAGATTTACATGTTGTTGCAGCTTTTCTCGATCCGCGGCAAAAGGGCCGTCTCGAATTGTTTGGTGGCCCTCCGTCTGAAATTGAGCGAGCGAAGTCTTCTTTGAAGACTATTATGCACAACATTGGTGTTGCTGTGGCAGCATGTGATGATGTTGTTGACAACAGCAAATCTGTTCTTGATCCTGAGCCGGCAAGGCCAGCGAAGAAACGCAACGTAAGAACGGGAAGGCGGCACGTTTGCTTACATAGCTCCGACGAGGATGACGATGAAAGTGATTGCGGTCTGGGCCGTGTTGTTGTGTTGACGTTAATGGAGAGAATTGAGGAGGAGTTTGAGTTGTATCGTAATTTGAAGCTGACCAAAGGGGTGAAGAAGACAATGGACGTTTTACGGTGGTGGAAAGGGAAGGGGACTCCCCAGAGAACTTCAGAGGACAACCTTTTGCAGCCCCTGTTGCCACTCATGGCCAAGGCAGCACGAGCAGTGTTGTGTGTACCTGCTTCGAGTTCCTTGAGTGAGCGGAATTTCTCAGATGCAAGCAACGCCGTTAAGGACAGACGGAATATGTTACGTCCGTCGGTTATCAATTATGTCTTGCTCTTGAGATCCAATAGGGATTTGATTGGCTGCGGTCTTCAACCCCTGAATACCATGCCTGGACATTATAGCTTGCCTGGTCATTATAGCTGTATGTGAGACAACTTTCAGTCTGCATTTCGCAATAATGACCAGGCGTTCTGTTCAGATGAAGCCGTAGAATGTAGACGTTGTAGAGTAGTAGTGACTGTAGTCATTTGCTGTGTCGTGTTACAAGGAGCAGCCGAGCAAGATCGACAAGTATCTTGCTGCACTGCAGACAAAGGAGTTTTAGCAATTGACCTCTGGCGGACAGAGAAGCAACTGTGGCAATTGGGTAGCTCAAGGATGAGAGAGATCATGAAAGTGTCATAGCAGTTGGCCTCTAGCAAACAGAGGAGCAAGACTATTTATTCCCCTCATGCCGCTGATGCCCATGTGGAAGTAGCAGCAGCATGCTGCTATGATGCTGATGCTGGCACTGAAGCAATAGCAGCATGCTGCTATTCTGCTGATGCCAACACTGAAGTAGCAGCTGCATGCTGCTAATCTGCCGATGTCAACACTGAAGTAGCAGCAGCATGCTGCTAATGCTGCGAATGCTGCGAATGCTGCTGTGCTGCTAATGCTGCGAATGCTGCTGTGCTGCTAATGCTGCTGTGCTGCTAATGCTGCTAATGCTGCTAATGCTGCTAATGCTGCTAATGCTGCTAATGATGCTAATGCAGAAGTTGAAGTAGCATCAGCTGAAGCTGTTTTGTTTTACTCTTTTTTCCTCTTGCATTAGCAGGCTTCGTATCATACCGACAGGCCTAGCTCAGTTGGTACCCCCATGCACTGTTGAAATACAGACCTATGTTCAAATCCAGATGGAACTAAACTGATGAAATTCTGAATTGCCTGAGGACACTCAGTTCAACAAGATATCTCACAGCTCTCACCCATTCTGTTTTTTTTTTTTTTGTTTTAATAATTAAAGCAGCATTAGCACCAATATCAGTTTAGGAGCAGCAGCATCGGTAGGAGCTATGGCTCTGCTGCTGTTGCTGGTGCAGATGTTGTTCTACTGTTGACGCCGCTGATACAGTTCCTTTTGTAGAAGCTGAACTGTCGCCTCAGAAGCTGCTGATGCAGATGCTGCCACTGCTGAGCTGCTACTGTTGCTGATGCGGATGCTGCTGCGTTGCTGATGAGTATTGCTCCACGTTCCTGTGTCCTTAACCGTTACGAGTTTTCTGAGTGTTGTTGAACATCCTGAGTTCATGCATTGCATTTACTTGTCCTTCCACATTGAGGGTTTTATGAATATTTGTGGCGCATTCTATGCTTGTGCCTCAGTTTGCCCTCGAGTATTCTTACTGGTCTGAGACTCTTTGAGCCTTTTGGGAATGCCGAGTTTTTCTGAGTTCAGCGTTATGCTCAAAGATTGGTACGGGATGCAAGAATGTCCAGAACAGCTCAATACTCTAACGGGATGCAAGAACGCTTGGCTTAGAGTTTGGTAGTGGTGACTCATGAGTCTTCTCGGTCGTGCAACTGGGCAGTACATCCTCTTGTAAGGAAGAGCAATCCATACTTGCCAGGACAGAAAAAGGTCATACAGAACCCTGTAATTTGTGTGTATAACGCGTGCCCAGATTGCCAGCATGTGCTGCTCGCCACCAGGAGATGGAGCCTCGCAAGGGAGCGGAATCGTGAACCCCCAGGCTGCGATGGGGTCAGGAGGATGATCGATGTATCAAGCTTTCTTCTTTCTTCTGAGGAAAAAAAAGGAATCAATGAATGTTGCAGCCTCGCAGCGTGATCTTTTGTCTGCGATCTCTGGCCCCGGATCCTTTTCCATTCTGGGGAGCATCAGTCCGGTTCCTATTCCACCGGCAAGTCAATAAAGTAGTACATCATAATTACAAACACACGCTTCCTTCCGTACGGCCGAAGGACCCCTGACCAGCATTGACTACTCCATCCGCATGGAGGATTGACTGTCAGCTTGCCGTGCTATACCTCTGGAACATTTCTTCGTGGAGTTTTATATGAAATGTTATGTTCTTCAATGCACACCCTAGTTTGTTAGTATTCTTAGTATTTCTTATGTGTTGGAACTATTCTTTTGAATCTTGGAGGCTAGCTTTATGAAAGATGAACTTGAATCTTGAATCCTGAATCTCGAATCTTGAAGGCTTGAAGTTTAATTCATTGAGCATGGAATCTATGGATGATAAAGATCGAAAAATGAAAGTGGTATACAGTACTATACACTTATGTGCCTGCGTGAAGGTGGGTTAGAGCTGTAGATTATAGATGGGTACTGAAGGTTACAGGTAGAGTGGCATGCTGGGGCCCCGCGCAGCTATGTGCCCTGAACATCTCTTGGGGAGGCTCCTTGGCCACCTAGGCCACTTTTTTGTGGCTTCCTACGGACTAAGAGGGCCTCAGCCATCTTGGGGCCGCCGGGGCCCCTGGGTGTCTGTTCTGTGGTCGTCTGTTCTCAGTTCAGTTGTATTCAGTGTGCTTTTGCGTTCGATTGCTGCTTACTTTCTTGGTGTCAGTATGGTTTGGTTTTGTGCCACTTTTCTTTTCTTTTCTTTTCTTTTCTTTTTATTTTTTTTTATTTTTTTTTATTTTTTATCAGGTCCTTATGGCCCTGGCTCCGTTCCATTCTGGGGAGCAGCAGTCCGGTTCCTATTCCACCGGCAAGTCAGGACAAAGTATTACATCATTAAACACACTCAACGCTTCCTTCCGTCTGGCCGAAGGAACCCTGATCAGCATTGATTGCTCCAGCAACCTGGAGGATTGACTGTCAGCTTGCCTTACTTCCGCCTTCCCTCTCAGCTCCACTGTACGGACCTGCCAGATAAGTGATAAGGACAAGAAAAGCGGAAGAACTGCAGGAGGTGAAAGGAGGTCTACTCTTCAGAGTTTTTCAACTCCTCCCCTTTCCTCAATCTGCTCTCTTGTACCACTACTGTTTTCCTGATTTATCTCTTTCCTTAACCCCTAAACCCTAATGTGTCTTTATCTTTAACCGCATGTCTATTTGACACAAGCTATGATTCCTCTCTGGGGCCACTACGCCGCGTGTATGTCTACCCTACTGCTCTGTGATCTCGCTGATTCCAGCGAAGCAAGATCTGTTGCTGTGTCTCTCTGTGAACAATCTTCTCGTCTCTTCCAAACCAGTCTTAGAGGGTCTCCTTCCACGGTGCCGAGTTTACCCGTTCCAGGCCTGTTTTTGATAAATTCCTCTATGATTGCCTGCTTTCTTGGTGGGTCTTCTTTGATATTCTTGACTGCCCGGTTCCAATCCGCTTGATATTCCTGCCGTAAAAGTTTTGATGTTTGGATAGAGTCCTGAAAAAAGAAATCTAGACCAGGACAAAACAAAGTGGTTTTGTGCCACTTTGTTTTGTCCTGGTCTAGATTTCTTTTTTCAGGACTCTATCCAAACGTGCACGGTTTGTTCTGTTTGAGAAGCTGGTGTATAGCATCTCCTGTTTTTGCCCAGCTCGTCTGTTTGAGGCTGGACCAATTTCCGACTTCTTGTGCGCAAGCCAGTTCACAGTCCAGGCACAGCTGCTGAGGACTGTACCTGAATAAGGACCCAGGCTACTCGTTTGCAGGATCGGGTGATGCAGCAGGATGTTGCCTTCATTCCAGGCTATCGGATCGCGGTCTGATCTGATGGCCAAGGATGGAGGCCGGATTGGTTGGTGACTGGCCCAGTAGTATATAGGACCCAGGCTACTCGTTTCCGGGTTCGGGTGATGCAGCAGGACGTTGCCTTCATTCTAGGCTATCGGATCGTGGTCTGATCTGCCGGCCAAGGATGGACGCTGGATTAGTTGGTGACTGGCCCAGTAGCATATAGGAGAGGCCAGTCCAGTAGATGGTCGGTAGTCTTTAATTTAGTCATGTGCCACCAAGCTGCAAGTGAGAGTAGAGGAGCAGCCTACTGGTAAACGAGGTGGTTCAGTGTTGGTTAGAGCTGGAGAGGTTGGAGGTGAAGTGGATTCCATTCGCCTGGGACCGTTACTGTCATTTAACTTGTCCGTATCATCACACACACACACACACACACAGAGGAGGAGAGGGGGGGGTAAGGGCAAGGGAGAGAGGGAGAGAGAGAGCTGGGCGATAGAGTACCTGTATGGTGATGTCTGAGTTGCGGTCATAGACACTCAGATCAGAACTCAATTCTTGTATAATGTCAAATGTTTTGAGGTGTTTCCATCTTGGTTTGGGCTACTTCGCCATCTCGGTGCCTCAAGTAATTTCTTTGAGTGTTCGGTAAGCTGGTTCATTGCATCCCATCCCATCCCATCCCATCCCATCCCATCCCCATCCCATCCCATCCCATCCCATCCCATCCCATCCCATCCCATCCCATCCCATCCCATCCACTGCGTTTGTTCAGTTGTTCAAAAAGTAATTATCGCAGTCTTAATCCTATCCAATGCCATCTTTGTTCCGATGCGCTCCCATTTCATTCAGACTATAGAGACCCTTTGTCAGTCCAGTCCACTGCAAAGTTTCCTGTTCGCCCTCCGTTCTCTCTCTCTCTCTCTCTCTCATTCAATCCAATCAATCCAACCCAATCAATCCCAGTTTCAAACCCATTGAGATGTTGCACATACATGTAGTTAGTGGACCATCCACTCGTTTACAAAATGTTTAATAATCGCAATTACTAAGTCTGCAATAAGACTTGTCTCAATTTCACTCGCAATATGCATACATGTAGGTGCCGATGGCAACACAACTTTGTCAACGTAGAATCAGCAACAAACTTGCGATGGCGCACAGCGCCCAAACAGAAAATTCATAAATATGGCCCTAGGCCAGTAACTCGAGCTCAGGTCAGCTCGTCACATCTAGCGGCTATGGCCGCTGCACGCTGGTCTGAATTCCCCCTCGAACACTGTCTCCACCATCAGACACTCTCTCACTCACACACATACGTACTAGGATCTACCCTGAATGTGCACGCCCCTACACACACACACACTGTACTCTAGCTGTTGACGTCAGCAACCTGGTGGCTATGGCCGTCGTCGTCTTCCTCCTCTCTTTTGCAGCTATGACCGCTGTCTTCCTCCACTAGCCCACTTTGTCGTCGGTTTCCTGCAGACCTCTGATGTACAAGTCACATAAGCAGCGCTTCCGCATGGTTCACAGGGGAATGAATGAATGGCTGGGCTCTGCCTCTTTATTCATGCTGTTTCATCGGTGGTCTGGCCTGCCTTCGGTCCCAGGCACAAAGTGTGTGCAGCCCCACCTGGTACTTGCTGACTAGACAAGGTGGACTGGAACTCTAGACTGGGACTGCTGACTAAGCTAGGACAAGACTCTACCTTGCTGACTCAGCTACGGCGACTGACTCCTACAGCTCCGAAGAGCCAAGTAGCGACTTCTAGAAACTCCTAGGCTACGACTGGCTGACCCTTAGCTATACGTAGGGCTAGGCTACTGGACTGACCCTTACGACCGCTGACCCGTAGGTCTACGGTTCAAGTCCACACAACCGTACTACCGACACTAACCACTGTTATACGTTTTGAGGGACAGGTCGTGGGTTCAAGGCACACAGGGTCCATGGGTAGCTGTTCTGGGGTTCTGGGATAGGTCTAGGGAACGAGCCCTGGGATTTGCAATTGTCGCGTGAACTGAGTGAAACCGTTTTACGCCACTGGTTACTTAAAATCCTGGCTATTTTCAAGTATTTTGTTGAGTTTTCCTGTTTTACAATTGCTATATCATTTTCAATATTCAACAGTCAATTGTTTGACTATAGTAGTAGGAAGTCTAGTTTTTACTCCTATATGTGGTATCCATTCTTGTTCGACTCTTGGATTGAGATCTACAGACTTGAGAAAAAACGAGTTTCTTCCTTTTTTACCACATTGCCTACTTTATTACCTTTTTGATGTATGGAGTGCTGTTCTGTTCTCTTTCTTTGCAGGTCGCGGTGAAAGGTTTCCGCGATTGGTAAGCTTACTGGTTGATCAGAGCTGGGCAGAAGTGATGAAGGACGAGTTCCGTAAACCGTACATGGAGAGGCTAGAGCAGTTCGTAGGAGATGAAGCCTGCGCAAAGGCTGCCATTTATCCACCGACAGAGATGATCTTCAGAGCCTTCAACACCTGTCCATTTGACAAAGTCAGGGTTGTTATAATTGGTCAGGTAAAGCTGTGAAACTGTTTTATTTAAAATTTACATTGTTTTACTTGTTTTTTATTATGCCTTTTATCTTAGATTTAAAATTTGGAATGATGCAGAAACAATTAGCATGGCCGCTGCAACGAGGTTGACAACTTGACACCCTTAAATCGAGAAAGGGTGCATTTTCTTTTTATATCAAGACCACCACTAACTCCAACCCTGTTTTTGCCGGGCCTGATTTTCACTGCGCACCAAGTTTTGCTGAGCTGGGGCAGTTGCATCTGAAAAGGAACAAAGGAGAAGGAGGAGGAGGAGGAAAAGAAGAAGAAGAAGAAGAAAATCCTACCATCAGATACATTCTATGAGGTGCTAGTGTGACTGTGCCCGAAGAAGAAGAAGAAGAAGAAGAAGAAGAAGAAGAAGAAGAAGAAGAAGAAGAAGAAGAAAATCCTTCCCCAGCCCCGTGATAACCATCAGATACATTCTATGAGGTGCTAGTGTGACTGTGCCCTCAGTGGGCGTGTGACAGACGGAGAAGCAAAAAACAAAAAGTATCCCTTATGATGTGATTGAGGCCGATACAGGATGCTACAGCGCTTAATGTGAGCATGAGATAAGTAAGACAGTTAGCCCCCACGTGTGGAGTATGCCCTGCCTGCCTGGCAGGGAACTACAAGGACATGAAAACGAGGGGGGGGGGGGAGAGAACCAACAGCAATCACGTTTCTCACTCAGTGGCCAGATACCTTCGTCAAAAGCACTGGTGTAACTTCCACTTCCTGAGGGCCTTCCCGGACGTCCCTAGATTCGAGACTCTTAGTTTTTTGAACTTTTTTCTTCTTTTTTTCTTCTTTGTTTTTTCATTTTCTTTTCTTCGGCCTCCAACCCTGCCCCGAGGCCCAATTTTTAAGGAGAAAGCTACTAGTGGTGGTTTAAACTTTAAAGGGAAAAAGAAAAAAAAAAGAAAGAAGGAATGTGAGGAGATTGGGTGTCTTCCTGATTTCATGATTTTCATGTTGCCATATGTCCAGCAGGCCCAGCCCTCCAAATCTTCTCGGTTGGGTGAGCTTGCACCAGGCAACTCTGCATATGGAGTTCTCTGCCGTCGCATTGTTCGACCACACATGCGCCTGAACCGCCCTTCTAATGTACCGGAAGGTATGCCTCCCTGACATATGTATTGCACCC
>BFEA01000155.1:2735547-2746620 GCA_003427395.1 Chara braunii | reverse complement strand
AAAAAAAGGAAAGAAAGCAACAACTCTTTGGACGTGAAAGCAGCTGGATACAGAACATTGGGCACAAGTGCGAATACGCCCTCCCAATGGGCGTTACAGCCCTCAGCACACACGGCTGTACGAAAACAAAAAAAGAAGCAAAAACCGCAACGACTCTTTGGACGTAAAAGCAGCTAGATACAGAATCTTGAGTACATACGAGAGCGCCTCGTTGGTTGCAAGTGTCACACACACACACACTCCGCCCAGCACTCAGACAGGCACGCAGACCATCAAGCACACACACACACACACACACACACACACACACACACACACACACACACAACCACTCCCAGAAGACACACCCACCCACAACCACCTCTTCCTCATCACTTGCATGCTATGTCTGTCTTCCTCTAACTGCCTCTGCATTGTGCACATACCCTCTTCTTCTTCACTGGCAACACCGGTCGGAGACGGACCACACGTCTCCTTGCTTTTTTTTTTTTTTTTTTTTTTTTTTTTGAATTGCATCTCCACCCTGTCTGACTTCTCTTAGCCACCTCTTTGTGATTCTTTTTTTTTTTTTTTTTTTTTTAAACAACGGCCACATGCCATGCTGTCTCTTCTTCACAGCCACTCCCACACAAAACCACCCTGCTTTTTTCCCAACATCCATCCACAGGCACTCGCGGAAACGTCTGCCTGCCTACCTGGCTTGTGTCTCCTTCGCAATCCGCACTGCCAGGCACACCCATAAGTTCCCCGTAACTACTCAGCGTCTGTTTGAGACCTAGAGTAGTTCTTTTTTTTTTTTTTTTTTTTTTGACTTACAACCAATAGCAGATTTTGTGAAGTAGCTACAATGACTACCTTTTTTTCAAAACAAATTACAACTTTTATATTACTTAAAACTTAAAAGTCTTAAATTGATAAAGTATTAAAATACGAATAAAACAGATAATCGACGGATCATGTCATCTACACCTGCCCGTGCCGTCTAATCCGCACCCCTCCTTCCTAACCCAGATGCTGTCTTCCTTCCCCAACCACCACTTACTTCCAGATGCGCACTCGTACCAGCCTCCTCCTCGCAATGCAACAGTCTATCTCTTGTCCTCTTCACAGCCCAAACACACCACTCCATCATCATGGAAAAAAGTGTATACAAACCCTGTTCCAGTCCAAATGCAGTCAGGACGCTGGGGCATTGTGTCATCATGAAAGAAAATGTATACAAACCCTGTTCGAGTCCAAGTGCAGCCTCGACGCTGGGGCGTTGTGTTCCGTGGGAGAAGAAGGAAGTAGTCCCTGTCCCTGTCCCTCAGCGTGTCGCGCAATCAACTGACAGGAAAGTTCATCTCAGGCCGCCATTTGCACACTAGGGCTTTCCTGGATGTATCTACCTGCAATTACGACCAGAGCTGGATGAATCTGACTGCAATTCTCACAGGAACTGCAATGAACAGAGAACAAAAAAGCCGCAGAAAAAAAAATACGTTCATTGAGAACAAAATACGTTCATCATTTCCGTCAGTGGGAAGTTGGAAACTGACATCAAGACCAAGCCGCAGAAAAAAAAAGCTCAAAGAAACTGAAATGAACAGACAACGAAACACTTGAGAAAAGCAACAAAATACATTGATTTAATTTGATTAAGAATTTAATAAATTTCTAATATATTACAAATTATAAAAGAGTTATAAATTATAATAATAAGAAGAAGTGTGTAGGTATGTAGAAGGCGCTCTGTAAAGCAAGCGCCCGCATACTTGGGGACATCCATTAAAATTGGAACGATACACAGAAAATATTAGCATGGCCCCTGCGGAAGGATGACACGGTTACGATCCTGGTCATTCCCAAAGTCCAAATTCACAATGAAAGACAATGCCACCCAATTGTGAAAGAAATGAAAGCACTTGCAAAGAGATAGAGACCAAAGAAGAGAGAAAGAAGAAGTACAAGAAGAAGAGAGAAAGAAGAAGATGTACACCAGTTAGACCAATGACAAAGCCCCCTTCTCTCTCTCCACCTTCCTCCTCCTCCTCCACTTCGCCAATCCTATTGAAAAATAATAATAATAATAATAATAATAATAATAATAATAATAATAATAATAATAATAACAATGAGTGGATGAACCAGAATCAATATCCGAAGTTCCCTATTACTGCTGACACAACCATAGGTCCACCATAGCTATGGCTTCCCGCCTTCTTCCTCCTCTCACATGCCTAGGCTATGGCGGACGACTGAGGGCTCTGCCCTCCTGTGGAAAGGACAACGCAAAGCAGAGCCTGACTCTGGCCCGAGCTTCCTTGGTGTGGCACTACCCCAACTGGGGCCTTCCAGATGCAGCGCCCAACAAGGTGATGAAGATGGTGTCCACCATAGCCACCAGGTAGGTACCTCGCCACTCTCCTCCTTCGCCCCCTTCTTCCTCCTCCTCCTCAGGCTGGGCTGCTCGCCATAGCCAGGCTGAGCGCCCAGCTGCTCTTCTCCTCCAGGCAGCGCTTCCCAAGTCCAGCGCGTGGCTCCAGCAGCACGTCGCCAATCCTTGCATACCGCAAATGAGGAGGAGCTTCTTGCTCCTCCTGAAGATATGTCGGCCTACTGGCCTCTTGGGCGCTGACTTCCTAGGCCGAGCGGCCGAACGGCAACCGGTGCCTCCTCCCTTTCGGAGGGAAACATCATTGCAGGCTCTGCTATCGTCCGGACAGGCCCCAGTCTCAGGCTACTTGGCCTCGTACCGGCCTACCTCTAACCTACCGCTACTGGGTCTCTTAAAATGCCAACTTTTGTCTTCTTCTGCTCAGCCTCCAGTACCCGACACTTCTACCACTACTTGAGTGGTACACCTGCTACTTGAGTGTTTTTCCCGCTGCTCTACGTGTCGCGGGACTACCCCCGCTACTCGAGTGTTTTGCCTGCTGCAACCCTCAAAGCCACGGCCACAGGTAAGAACTGGCCCTGTGGGGCCTTTCAACCAACAAGTACCCTTGCGGGTCACACACACACACTCAACCGACAAGCACTCGGACAGGCACACACACACACACGCGTACAGACTTAGAAATCACAGCAGAATGCGGGAATCTCAGCAAGGCATCCATTCCAGCGGCAAATCCCAGAAATCAACCGTGTTCTAACTTCTCAGTCTGTGTTTCGGCGGGTCAGTACAACACACATAAATCAGGAAATGCAAAAATAATTTAAATAAATAAATAAAGCAAGCCCCAGAAAAAGCTCACAGAACTGCAATGGACATTCACATTGCACACACATTAGAATTTAAAACAACAGAACAGGCAAACCTGTGGAAAAGTTTCCAGAAATTGTTTTTGAGAAAATTGAAAAAATACATTAAGCAATATAAGAATTTAATAATTTATATAGTGTTGTCCTTCGGGACATCCGTTAAAAGTTGGAACGATACTGTAACAGAGAATGAATATTAGCATGGCCCCTGCGCTTTCAAGGATGACACACATAAATTGAGAAATGGTCCAGATTAACCCTCCCCCCCNCCCCCCCCCCCCCCCCCCCCCCCCCCCCCCCCCCCCCCCCCCCCCCCCCAAAAAAAAAAAAAAAAAACAATTTTATAAAGACCCATAACTTTTTCCTTCTTTCCCTTTCCCTGAAGGAGCTGGTTGTCTTTATGAAAGTCTATTTACATGAATGCTGGCAACCTTCCCCAGCGTCCCTTACACAAGTTGGGGTGACTAATGGAGAGTGTGGCTCGTAGAAATCGACCCAGGCAAATCACAAATCATGCGCAGTAAGTGAAGAAAGCGCAACCAAGTCACAAACACAAAATGGCTCGCAGCGCCGACCGAAAAAAAAAGGGGGGGCGGCGGGGAAAGCGCTGCACTGCCGTTTCAGCAAAGCTTGGTGGCGCAACAGCAGAGATCCACCTCGGCAAACAGAGGTTCGGATGTACTGGTAGTTTAACCCCAGTTGTGGTTATTTATGCATCGACGACTACCGGACACCTGATACCCCTCCTCCTGAGGGGTGGGGACCACCAGCCACTGCCATCAAGGGTACATGAAACGCAAATCAAAGCGGGGTTTTCACTCGCCCTCACCAGACGGAAAACTCTAAAGACTGTCAGTTCACAACCCCATCATAACCCCCGCAGGGGTGGGGACCACCAACCACTGTTATAACGAACCTTTCTTCGGTCCAGCATAACCCCCGCAAACCCCAATGCAAACAACCAGAAATCCCCATCATAACCCAGGAGACCCCAATGAAAACAGCCAGAAAACCCCACCCATCATAACCCCAGCAAATCCCAATGCAAACAGCCAGACCCCCCCCCATCATAACCCAGGAACCCCAATTACGGACCAAAGAAAGGTTTATCACAGCCAGAAAACCACACACTCCAGAAGACACACTGCTGTGGAGACTGGGACTTGCCACCTTCTAGAAATGGCAAGCTGTGGAGACTGGGGCTTAGACCACCGGCAGTACACTCGGGCCTGGAGGAGGCGATTACTGCGCGCCAAGCTTTTTCGAACCGCCAGCGGCGCACTTGTTTTCCTTGTTTGGCTGGCTGGCGCCGCCAGCCATTGTGGTCCGGTAGGCCGAGCGTCCAAATTTTTTGTAGGTGACGAGTTTCTTTTTCAGCAAGGCTGGGGCCGTGTACTGGCGGTTTAAAGCCCCTCAGGGTACACATATGGCCTCATAATCAGCAGGGGGCTATGGGTGAGCACCTAGGTTTGGCAAAATAGCCTCAGGAGCAGTGGTGGTCCCGGAAGACACACCCCCACTCGGCCCACTGTCTCCCAAAAGCACCCTGGTGGCCTTGCGATGGGAACGAGTCCCCCCCTCCTCGTCGCATACATAAGGGTTGTCAAAAAGAAATTGGTTAAAGACCGTCATAAGCGGAACCCAGGGGTTCCGTGCAAATCCATACCCTCTTCCATAACGAAAGCAGAGCAGGCCAAACAAACTGTGTTTCTTTTTGCCTGACAAGCCATTGGTTGTGTGTTCAATTCCCGGATTGGACATTACCAATCGGTGCAGAGCATCAGGAAACCCATGGGTTGCGCGGATGAGGGTCTTTCACCAATTTCTTTTTGACAACCCCTACATAATATGTGATGCCGAGGGGGACTCGTTCCCCATGGCAAGGGCGCCTGGGGGTGCTTTTGGGAGACAGTGGGCTTAGTGGGGGTGTCTTCACCTTGATCTTGCATGCCACGGACGGCATGCCTTTTTAGGCTTTTTCCTTTTTTTTTTTTTTCCCTTGACATCCAGATCATCTGGGTGCCCATGTCCCTACATTCACATCGCAAGACAGAAGATCCAGGACATACCAGGGAAAAAGGAGGGGAAAAAAAAACTCTGCCAGGAGGACATGCTTTTGGATTGTGGCCAAAGAAAAGGACGGGTGGTTTCACATACACACAAAAGAAAAAAGGGATAATTTGCAAAATACCCTCGTAAGTTGTGATATATTCCAAAATGCCCCTGAAAGATGTAGGTAGAGCGGAATGCCCTTTTGGGCCGAAATCTTTGTGTTGTGCCCCTGTCAGGCGGGTGTGCAACTTTGCAATCTGGACCTCCCCATTTGGGGCCTTGGCCTTTTTTTGCAATAGGGCCTAGGAAAGGCTGGCAAGAACCAAGGGCATTTCGCAAAGTTGGACGGTGCCCGGCAGGGGTATATTGCAAAGATGGGGGTCCAACCGACGCCAGGGGTACTTCACAAAATATATTCTTTTGTCAGAGGGGCATTCCGCTCTACCCACATCTCTTAGGGGGGTGTTTTGCAAATTATTCCCAAAAAAAGGAAGAAAGAAAAAGAAGAAAACAAAGTGGAGATGGTGTGCATGTACAACACACTGTGCCCCTTTTTCCCACTTCCCTCATACCGCAGAGATAACTCAGCTCAGCATTCCATTACAGGGCATAGGCATACTACCAGTGCCGGCTAAAATAAGTTTTTTCAAGTTTTTTTTTTTTATAAATAATTTGGACCATTTCTCGATTTATGTGTGTCATCCTTGCGCAGGGGCCATGCTAATCTTCCTTCTGTAACGGATGTCCCGAATACTAATTCCAGGAAAAAAAGGAAAAAAAAAAAAAAAGAAGAAGAAGAAGAAAAAGGGCATGCTCCCAGAGTAGTGCGCATAAGCATAGTCTGATACATCCAGGGCTGTCCTCCCGTCTTCACCTAAATAGAATGCCTGGTCATTATTGCTGTATCTAGACTGAAAGGTGCCCCAAATACAGCTATCATGGCCAGGTGATGTATTCAGGTGAAGATGGTAGTGGCAGTATGACATCCTGGACTGGCAGTATAACACAGCTTGCACTTTTCCCCCACTTCCCTCGTACCCCAGAGATTGAGGCATAAATGGGGCTGGCTCCACTACTCACCAAACGTGCAAAATGAGAATGAATCTTCTGCTAGAACATGCAAATGTGCGCTGCCATATTTTTTTGTCTTTTGCATGTCGAGAGTAGTGGATCAGGCCCGTAATGGCAGTGGAGCGGGCATACGTGGGATCTGATACGTCTAGGATTGTTCTTGCGCCAGTATGACATCCTGGACTGTCAATATATGTGAACCTATGTCCCGGAGTTCCGGCGCCCTTTTTCCCGCTCCCACATGCCCCAGGTTATAGTACTGTCCAACTGCGCAACTGGGAACAGCAGCCAGGATCAAACTCCGCAGCCAGACGGAATCGAACCGGTGACCTTGGCCGTATAAGCCGGATGCCTTTACGACTGCGACTGTGACCCAGTGTTCGAAACTGAAGCCATTCCAGTCGTGACCGTGGGGAACGGGCAGTAGCGTAATACGTCCATAAATGTCTTAGCGCCAGTACAGCCTCCTGAACTGTCTTGTTTTTTTTTTTTTTTTTTTTTTTTTTTTTTTTTTGGGGAAACCCTTGGCTTTTTTCTAGAGGGGGTGATACGAGTAGGCCTCACTAGTAGTAGCCTCCAGCTGCTCCATCTATTGGTGGGGAGCTGCACCTGCTGGAAAACGGGTCCAGCGTCCCTTATACATTCAGAAAGAACTCATTATCCAGATCATTGTGTTGTGCTGCCTAACTACCCCAAACTCTTTGGGGTTTTAATTGTGAGCTAAATCTGCCTCTTCAGCCCTTTTTGGCCGCCGCCTGTTTCTATTTGTAACCACTAGCAGTCTAGCTGCTCTTCCTGGACATTCTTCAGACTCTTAACCCTCAGGCCTTCCATCCATTCTGCACTTACTCTCGTCCTCCCCCGCTGTCAGACTTGCTTTGGGGGCGTCTCGTCTTCTATTCCTTGTCTTCTCTCATTTCTCTCCCACATACCATGCTATCCCTACCACTTCTCTCATTTCTCTCCTCCATACCATGCTATTCCTACCAGGCTGTTAGCCGGGGGGGGGAAGAATTCCGGAAATTTATCACTCGGTCGCCTTGGGATTGAGTCGTCCAGCTTGGTCCAGTCGTGGAAGAGGAGTCTGTAGTCTCTGGTTATACCCTTGTCTTGTCCCCCTTTTTCCACTTTCCATTCCACCTTTCTTATCCTCCCCCTTGTTTCCCCCCCAAGAGAGCTTTTGCAGAATTGTTGTATCCTTTGCTTTATTTCGTTCAGTACGTGTATGTGGCTGATTTGTGATTCGACTTCCTCCCACCGTGTTGTTATGTTTGCGTGAATCTGTTGTTGTATACTCTGTGTAAAATCCGGCCCTCGCAACCTCACGCCCTCCATCTCATAGGTGCATCGGTGTCTCCAGAGTGCCAATGGTACTGCCCTGCATCCCAGTTTGAACATGTTGAGAGTGAAGTCGTCAGGCTGTTCGGTGGGCCATCTCTCAAACAGCAAGGCTTTCCAGTCCCATGGCCGGGGTGCCCCTGTTCCAAGCTGATCCCAAACCTTATCCCACCATCGGCAGAGCCAAACCGCTCCAGAGGGAGTCCATGCAATGAAGGATTTGAACCCTGGAGTTCGTTATCCCTCTATTCCCACATAGCAGTTGTCGGGCTACCTCTTCCCATCTTTCTGGTTGGGGTTTGTCCGGCAGGGGGAGGTTCCTCCATATCTGTAGAAGGGTTGGCCAGAGGGGGTCGTTGTGTAGGTCCTCCCTTGCCTCTTGCCTTGGTGAATCGGTCGGGGGGGTTTCTTGTCGGGACCGTCGTCTCGGGATTGGCCATTCCCTATTTTCAAACCACATGACCGGGTTGATGTGGGCCGGTGTCTACAGGGCCAGTCTAGAGATTTGTTCCACGGCCAGCTCTTTCCATGGGATGTGTGGGCAAAAGAGCAGGTGTTTGAGTCATCGTATGGCCAGTGCCTTGGTTGTGTTGTCGGATCGATCATGCCCAATCCCCCTTTCGCTCTGGTTGGATTATTGCCTGCCATGCAACTCTGATGATCACGTTCTGTTTTTCATGGTCACCCCGCCATAGAAACGCGGCTAACTGTCACTGGAGGGGGCAAAGGGCGGCCTTGTCCAACCCCCAGATGGCTGACCTATACCAAAGAGAGGCCCCCCCACATTGTTAATCACCAAGGTCCTACCGATTAGTGAGGTGTGCTTGTCTTTCCATAATGCTAGCTTCTCTTGGGGGGGGGGGTGGATATCCATTCATTGCTGGTTGATGGTTTATCGTTAGCTGTCAAAGAGACTCTCAAGACTTTGATTGGGGCCTCTTGAGGTAGCCACCTCACCCTCGGTTGTTCCAAGGGTCTTACTCCTTGGTGATGGATCCACCATTCGAGGATCTTGTTCCCCCAGTTGACTCTCATGTCGGATAGGGTACAGAATCGGTCCATCATGTGCTGGACTTCCTCCATAGACTCCTGGGTTGCGTCCACCATCAGGATAAGGTCGTCAGCGAACATTGCGCAAACCAGGATGGCTTCTTTTGGGATCGAGGATAAAAGCATTATTTTGATGTCTTTGTGGGTCCTCAGGTTTGCTGCAAGCTCCTCCATGATTATGACAAAAAGAAATGGGGCTAATGAGTCACCTTGTCTCACGGATCTTTGCAGGTTGATCGGCGGTGCTAGGTTGCCGTTGACCATGACTCTAGTTGTTGCATGTTTATGCAGGATTTCACCCATCGTCTAAAGCGTGGTCCAAAGTTAAGCTTTTGCAGACATTTGTCGAGGAATGTCCAGTCCACGTGGTCATAAGCCTTTTCAAAATCGATGAGGATGATTGCAGCGTTTCGTTTAGACTGTCTTGCTGTCTACTTTTTTCTTTTTCTACTGTAAGGAATGGACTATCTACTTATGTAAAGTTATGTCCTGAAATTCCGGCCTGTGGCTGAATATGTCATCAGACGTATCAAGGCCTCCAACCTTTGTGGATATAATTAACGATGTAAGAGGCTACACTTCTAGGATTGGGAGGGGAGGGGAAGAGAGAGAGAGAGAGAGAGAGAGAGAGAGAGAGAGAGAGAGAGAGAGAGAGAGAGAGAGAGAGAGAGAGAGAGAGAGAGAGANAGAGAGAGAGAGAGAGAGAGAGAGAGAGAGAGAGAGAGAGAGAGAGAGAGAGAGAGAGAGAGAGAGAGAGAGAGAGAGTTTTGCTGATATAATCAAATTATGTAAGGGGTTACTTCCAAATATCTAGTGTCAGGCATGTCGGGAGCATATTTTCTGGCTGTGACAGACCTTTCTTTGTTTTGTGGGTGGTTTTGCTGGCTTGTGATGGGGTGTGAACCTGCAGTCCGTAGAGTTGTCCGTCTGGTGTGGGCGAGTAATAGTCTGCTTTGATTTTCATCACAGGTACCTTGAGGGCAGTGGTTGGTGCCCACCTCAGGGTATCAGTTGTTAGGTAGTCGTTGATGCTAACCATAACCGGGGTTAAGATGGATTCTCACTCACAGCATCATCGCTTAGAGGACTCTGTGGACTGTATAGGGTTCAAGCTCCTGATAAGTAGGTAGCTGAAACTCCAACAAACAGTCTGTCACACAGCTCCTACTTTGTTGTCCTCTTCTCTCTCTCTCTCTCTCTCTCTCTCTCTCTCTCTCTCTCTCTCTCTCTCTCTCTCTCTCTCTCTCTCTCTCTCTCCCCAGTTTACCAGGCAGTTCTGTTTGGTGATATGTATATACTATTATATACATTTATCGTCAGAGAGAGAGAGAGCTTTTTTGACATAATTATTTATGTCAGGGGATACTCCCGAATAGAGAGAGAGAGCGAGAGAGGGAGGGAGTTTGTGCTTGTGTGTAACGTGTGTGGGTTGTCAAGAAAACGAGTTGAAAGGGGATATTCCCTTTTCGCCATATAGAAGGTTGGCAACCAATCATCAACGGAAGTCCACAGCTAGCATGAATTGCCCACACATCTCTCACTTCATTCGCACTTGCACAGAAACAACGAATTCCCACAGAAAATCGAATCCACAGCTCCTCACTCCTTCCCACAACCGAGAGACGAGGGAGTCAAAACAATAGACCCGCAACTGCAAAGCAATAGACCATAAGAACATTATGCGACAATGGAACGCTACAGTGGACCATAAGAACATTATGTGACACCAGAAGTACTCCTCTCTAGAGCACTACCGTCTTCACCCAAATACAACGTACGGTCATTATAGCTGTATTTTGTGCAACTTTGAGGCAAGATACAACAATAATGAGGGTATGCTGTATTCAGGTGAAGGCACTACTCTGATAATGCCATGTGCTTGGAATGATACAGTACATGGGAATCACAATCTTTTTCTTTTTTCTTTTTTTTTCTTTTTTTTGGGCTTCCCGATGGACCACGGATCAGATATTAAACTGATCAGAACAGATACTATGCTTAATACAATTTTATTTTGCGGAGCTGTGTTTAACAACTACAAAACACAGTTTAACACACACACACACACACACACACACACACACGTGCACACAAACACACACACACCCAACTGCACACACACACACACACACAGAGGGAGGGAGGGAGGGAGAGATTGTCAGATGGTGATGCATCCAGCAAGTCGTGCCTGTCTCATCTTCCTGCCTGATGTGCTCCTTTTCTGCTATGTTCAAACAATTGTTTACTTGATGCATCACTTTCTGACACTCTCTCTCTCTCTCTCTCTCTCTCTCTCTCTCTCTCTCTCTCTCTCTCTCT
>BFEA01000155.1:2717934-2735404 GCA_003427395.1 Chara braunii | reverse complement strand
AGAAAAGGAGCACAGCAGGCAGGAAGAAGGGACAAGGTAACGAGAGCAGATTGCGAAACAAATGGTTAAAAAAAAAAAAAGAAAGAGAGAAAAAACAAGACCAACCTGAGGGGCACACTGAAACCATTCATTTTTCTCATTCTTCTTTGAACTCCCCCTTCACCGTTCCTCTCACGTACAAGGCTCGCCACGTTGATGAAGTTGAGCGCAAGCTGCCGGCATCCCCATGTGCCAAAACGGCCAACTTGTACGCTGTGAGAAAGAGGCAGAGTAAAGGGGGAGGGGATAAACACAGAGCAGAGAGATGGAGGGAAGACAAACAAAGAACGGCAAAGGGAAAGTACAGAATGTGGAATGAAGACGAAGGCAAAGGAGAGGATATACCTTACAGGAAGTCCTCTGCACATGAGCAAAAGCATATGCGCACACCGTCAATCGTTGACGAACGACATAGTGATCGCTTGTTGCCGCTACTGCTTGTCCTTCAAAAGTGCACGTGCCAATTTCTTCCTTTTAGCACTTTAGAAAAGAATGTCCTCTCCCACATCCTTTATCCGTTCTGTCAACCCAGACTCAAGGGCGACAATTCTAGTCGGTACACCAGGCTTGGCGTGCATCCCAGGCCGTCTCGGAATCGGCCGCCTGGAGTTTGCCGAGGAAGCTGTGACAGTTTTCCGTGGTTGATTACTCCTCGTTCTCGCGTCCTTAGCTCTTTCTGCGCCACGAGTCTTTGGAACTGACAAGGTCTTGCAGCCGGTATAAGTTTTTCCCTGTGGGACTTTTTCAGTTACCCTCGGCATTGTCATCCGGTTCTGATTTCTTCCCGGCGGAATTCCACCCCCTCCGTTTGGTGGCAGCAGTTTGGGCTCCACCCACACCTTCTCTTGCCCTTTTGCTGCATACTCGTTTAGCTGCTCAAGCCTCCTCAACTGCGGGTCAAGAACAGCTCGCATCTTTTTGTCCGTCGCCTCGTCTGGATTCTTGCCCGATTCCAACATCTGCTTGTATATTTTCTCTGCCTTGACGTATAATCTCGCCTTTATGTACATAAAGATCAAGGTGGTGAAGGTCACGGTGTCCGGCTTGACTCTCATCTTCTTCATTTCCTCCAATAGCCCAGAAGCCATGACCAGCTTGTTCGCTCGGGCGTACGCATTCATAAGCATGTTGTATTCGAGCGTGCCGGGCGCAATGGCTGACTGTTTCATCAATGTGAATACCGTTCCCGCTCGTACATCCATCCCTAGTTTACTGAACGCACCGAGCATCGCAATGAACGTGGCACGTGTCGGCTTGCAGTCCTGTTTGCACAATTCTTTCCAAAGGTTTTGCATCTCTTCCACCTTGCCGGCACGCCCGTAAGCATCCATCAAGACGCTGAACACTTCAACTGTCGGTCGAATCCCCTCCATCTTCATCCTCTCGAACTCCGCCATCGCCTTCTTTGTTAATCCCGCTTTGCTGTACGCATCAATTAGACCTAAATATGCCATCCCATGGGGCTGATAGCCTTGATCACGCATCGCATCCATAGTTCTTCCCGCTTTGTGAGACATTCCCACCCTTCCGTACGCACCGAGGAGTATGGCATATGTCACATCGTTCGGCACGTAACCTGCGTTCTGCATCCGTTTCTTCATGCGTTCAACGTCTTCGATCCTCTGCACTCTTGCATAAGCATCCATCATGGTGTTGTAAGATACCAAGCTGAGCTGGCAGCCCTCCTCCCGTTGAATTGTGTCTGCAAGTGACTCCATCGGCCCGAAAGCTTGCGCTTTGCCATACGCGTCCAGCAGCTGATTGTACATCATCAGAGTCGGGTGCGATCCACGAGCTTTCATCAGGTCGATAACCAGGGCGCCACCACGGGGATCGCCGCACCTTAGGAATGCCTTCATCAGCGAGCTATACATAGCCACATCGGCAATAATCCCTTCTTCTTCCATCTCCGCAAACAACCCCCTCACTCGCATCACGGCTTCTTGTGCAGGCTCCATCATCATTGGCTTGCCAGGCATGGACTTCTGACACTTCCCTTCACCCTTACCTCTCTTCAAGGCAGGAGAGCCCTCCATGGTCTCTGTCGTCTTTGACATTCCAGATGCCACAGCAGACACCATAGCTGTGTACGTCACAACATCCGGCCGGATTCCGGCAACCTTCATCTTCATGAACAAATCGAACGCGTTCCTCACTCTGCGTGCACACACCAAAACCAAAGAGTTTGCAGTCACAAAAAAGAAAAGTCTTTCAAACATTGAAAAGCCCTCCCATCCGCTCCCAGGGGTTAGGAAGAAGCTGTGGTGCTTAGACACAGGAGGAGGTTGGTGCCAACCCATAAGCTTGTGTGCATAGATATGCTGCAAGCCTGCAACAATCAATATTCAAAGATGTCTCTCTCTCTCTCTCTCTCTCTCTCTCTCCTGTCTCTTATACACATCTAGATGTGTATAAGAGACAGCACACACACACACACACACACACACACGCACACACACACACACACACACAGATATGCTGCAACGATCCATACTCAAAGCTGGACATAGATAAGAGGTTAGGTAGAGTGAGGAATGTTGCTTCGTTAAMAAAAAAAAAAAAAAAAAAAAAAAGGAAGATAAAATGTTGGGAAAAAAGAAAAAGTGGACCAAGAAAAAAAGATTTTGAGAAAAAACTACATAACTTGGGGAAAGAAAGGCACGGGAAAAAGAAAAAAAAAAAGGGAAATTTCCACAAGTGGTTAACAGGCACCCCACTTTACAGCCCATAAATTAACCCCCCATATTCTTTTTCAAAAAATATATATATGTATTTTGCCTTGTTTTATTTCTGGTCAAGGTTCATGCGTGCCAAGTTTGGTGTTTGTTGGAGACTTGGAGATGACTGTTTTGGCAACCCCTGAAAATCTGGGAAACCCTGAGAAACTGTGAAGGGTGACTTTTTCGCGAAAACACATCTTTGCCTTAGGTTTTAGACTCCTAAGGCCTTTTTTTTGGCCTTTTTTCCCCCTGCTATTAGCTGATTTGTTGGCCAATCTAAGGATTAAAGACTTGTTTGTTTTAACTTTTAAACCACCAGTACCCCAGGGGATCTAAGGCCCCCTCTGGGCAGTGGGCGCCGTCTGATGCAAATGCATATGGACCCACGCGGCGCACGGATTCAGCCACCGCGTTAACAGCCGAAGAACGTGGAGGTACTGGTGGTTTAAAACGTGTGAGAGTTTTGTTATCGTAATGACCTGCAAAATCACGGTCTGAGAACTCTGCTGTTTTCTGAGTTTTGCCGCTGGATTGTGGGACTTGCCGAGATTCCTACATATGTGGGTGTGTGCATGATTGCTGAGTTTTCGTGTGCTTGTCTGACTGCATGTTTGCTTGGGTGTGTGTTACATGCCTAGTTGGGCGATGTACATAATAAACCAAGGGTCCGCAATGTGAGCTAAAACCCTGGTCTGGTGCCTGAGTTTCAGGGCAGTTTGATCTTATGAGGGCCTGAAAATGGCCCTCAGTTTCAGGCTGAAAAGGCTCAAGGCCGGAAAGGCCCTGATTTAGGCTGAAACGACACAGGGACTGTAGGCCCTTGTTTTCAGGCTTTCAGGCTGAAAACAACCCGGGGCCTGTAGGCCCTTCGTTTTCAGGCTTTCAGGCTGAAAACAACACGGGGCCTGTAGGCCCTTGTTTTCAAGCTTTCAGGCTGAAAACAACACGGGCCTGAAAATGGCCCGTGCAGCCTATTGCAGGGACGGCATGTAACACCCCCCCCTCCTTATGAAGTCAAGCCGGGTCGAGGGTGAAGCTGACGGTCTGAAGGTGGAACCTAGACGCGGGTGCGACGTGGAGCCGAAGATACCGGCTTGCCTTGCATCTTGCGTTCGGGGTGCAGTACCCAAAGTGTACCAAGTAGGCGAGCCGAACTTGGCTTGAGAGATGAGCCCCATCATTTGATGAGTGCCAATCAAAAATCAAACATGAACCGAGTGTCGCGGTTGCAGACGATTTCCTTAGGGTAACCCTTGGTTCGAATCCAACCGGCGTAAAGAACCTCGGCCAATTTCGGTGCCTTGGCATGATAGTAGCAAGGCAAAAACATGGCGAACTTGGTGAGTCGGTCGACCACCGTAAGAATCCAATCCACACCGGTCTTGTGCTTGGGGAACGGCCCGATAATGTTCATGGTAATCGCTTCCCTCCGGCGCAAGGGGACCGGTAATGGTCGCAACTCGCCATACGGACGATGGTTGCGGGATTTGGAGCGTCGCCAAACCTCGCATGACTCGCAATAGCGTGTGACGTCGCCAAGAAGGTCGGGCCACCAAAAGCGCTCGCGAAGTCGATGCACAATCGTGGATCCTTGTTCTTCTTCCGTACGAAGAGAACCGGCGCTCCATATGGGAGCTACTAGGGCGGATCCAGCGCTTGTCCATCAAGTCATCGAGTTGCGCGCGGAGGACCGTAAGCTCCTCCTCGCCCATGCGGTAAATGCAACCTTTTGGCGGCACGGCACCGGCCTCAAGAATGATCTCGTGAGAGATCAGCCGATCCGACACTACACGGGGGTCCGAAGACAAGTCCGTGGGTGAAGAGTCGGCTACCGCGGCGGTCCGTAGGAAACATAGGCCGATTTCGAGCAGAGCAAACTCATGACTTGAGCACAGCCATCAGATACAGGCCACAATAGACCTTCTTTCAAGTACAGGTCAACACCATGTGGAATCGCTCAAGGACTCACTGAACAACATACTAATCACTGTCTGATCTCTAAGTATGGCATGATCTTCAGAGAAGAGAGACAGAGCTGACTGCAGTGACAATGGTTCTATGATTTGTCTGTTCGCTTGTGGCCTTGATGCGATAAAGAGCTCTCCTCTTCTCTCACATGATCCTCGATTTTGTCTTTGCCTTGAGTCGGCCAGTCTTGGTTCGTTTTGTTTGGCGTTGCTCGATAATTATGTTCTCTGTTGATCTTGTCATAGTTATCAAAATTAGCAAATTGGCAAAATTGACACATGTATGGCACACTTGAATCTCATGATTATTATTTGCATGATCTTTGTTGTTCTGGATCAAAATCAAAGATTCCTAAGACCGGGGACCGGCGAAGACCGCAATTGAAGGGTCTCGCTCGAAGCCAGACACACAACAAGAAGGGATTTGCTTTATTTAATTTATTTATTTATTGCAAACATCATCCAAACCCTGCGTGACAGCCTATTGGCTTTCTGATCGCTCGAGGTGGCCTGACTGGAAAAAGTGCGACACCGTGCCCTGTGCCCCATGCTAACCCGGTTGTCTTTGCAATGACCCGCACAACTACATACTGAGAAATCTGCATTTTGTGAGGACGTTGTTCACGATCTGCTCGCTGATGTTTCCAAGTCTGATTCTAGTATACTGTGTTGAGTTTGTTGAGTTTGCCGATGATGCAAGTATGTTGTGTGCTTGCTTGTGCCCAAGTTTGTGTCCCCGTGCTAACTTGGTTGTATGTACTGTGTTTCTTAGCCTTGGGCAGGGGTAGAGTAGGAATTAGGTGTAGTTACAGGAGCTGACACAAAACTTGGCTTCAAAGGGACCTACCCTAAGTTCTAGGAGGTTACGATTAGATGTGGAATTTGTTCTAGAAGGTTACGATTAGATGTGGAATTTGTAAGAGGCCAAGAAGGCCCAGGTAGGTCTGGTAGGGATTAGGAGAAATTAAGGTAGCTTCCAAAAGAGGTCGTGATGGTCCAGGACCGAATGTAGACAGATTGCAGGTTAAATCCAGGGCCTGTAGTAGAATTGTAGACTTCCATGATGTTTCTGTCAAAGGCAGGAACTTTCCAGTAGGCCTACCATCTTCACTGGAATAGAACGTCCGTTCATAATAGCCATATTTGGTGCACCTTTCGGTTTAGATACAGCAACAACACCAGGATATTATATTCGGGTGATGACGTTAGTGCACCCGTGGAGGCTGATAAGCATCTGGGGAAGAGCTACTGGAGGCCAAGAGTCATGTTATTCAGCGATGAGTAGGCCTACCATCATTATACTTGTATTTGGGGGACATCTAGATACAACAATATTTACCTTTCATTCTACTCGGGGGAAGACAGTAGTTGCATTGTCAATGGAGCATCCATCCAAGGTAAGTCATAGCCCTGAGCTTCCACAACCTCGAGCCATACCTCGGGACGGGTGTGATTAGGATAGAAAGGAAAGGGGTTGGAATGCTCACCATTACCTGGGGAGCAGGAACATTAGCATTGGCAATCTATTTCAAGTGACGGGAGGACTCCTTCGGTTTGAACGATCCAGAGCTCCTAGGAGAAGAGAGAGAGAGAGAGAGACAGAATATATATATTCGCTACTTCAATCCCGTCTCCGTGCCCCCATCCAATCTCCCGATCGCGACCGGATTCTATCCCTCACAAACCTGATCACCATCCCTACCCAAGTCCCATTTCCATCCAATATAAACGCTCTCCTTGCCATTGTTTCCCTGTCCCCCACAGACACAGAGAGAGAGAGAGTTACGAMCCCGCCAGGGCTCGATCCCTGGCCTGCGGGCCACAAGCCCGCCTGTAGCTTTTATTTCGTTTTTCTTTCTGTTCTTTTTCTTTTTGTTGATATTGTTGCATCACCTTTTCAGTTTGGTGCCCTTTTTCCAAACCCTCCTTTAGCACCATTGGATTTTGAACCCATCTAGCTCCCTCTAAAGACTCAGACACACCACATGAACAAAGAATCATGTGGTCCAGATGTGCCTGCGGGGTGACTACGGAGTCGGTAACCTTGGCCACCATTTGAGATGATGAGGGAACGTCTACCAACTCAACATGCGCAGAAGTGGTTACTACTCCTACGGGCCGGATGTGTATTCTCCGGGAACTGCTCGCAGTGCTTTCCCGAGTTGAAGATGCCTCATCATCTACTTGAAGTTGCACCCTTATGGTAACTAGCTTGTTTTGACATTGCACCTAGGTATGGTCGTACAAGCCACACGCTCGCAGAAATCTCTCACAAGTCAGTCTCCCCACACACATCCCTTGCAAGATCCTATCTAATCCGCATAGAATAAATAGGATCTTCCATTTTGACTCCTAGACTGGTTGTTGCGCTGCGTGCCAGTCTCCTCAGCCTTGTCAGACACGACCAACTCTCCTCCCTCGGAAGTCTTCTAGCCGCCGTCTTCTTTGTCCATCCCCCAGGATCGTAAACTCCCTCTACCCCTTCCTGATTCCTATCAGAAACAATATAGAGCGGGGTAACCGCTTTCTTTTCCCGATACTAGGTTAACTTCTTCTTCCTCCTATCACCTTGACCCTCACCCGCGTTACTAAGCCAAACCTCTACACCCAAGGCTAGCTTCCCAAGGGAAGAGAAGACTTGCACATCTGCACTGGCCCCTCTGACTAACAAATTAGTCAAAGAGGTATGGGTTCTGTACTGCATCTGCCAAACCCGGCTATCCGGACTTAGAGCCTCAGCCCAAGAGTCTGACCCTCGGCCATAACCGCGCTGCTGCACTAACCCATCTAACCATCCTACTTCTGTGACATAGACTTCTCTCTCCAAAAGCAGGTTGGGAACCCATTGGGTCCTACCATCAATCTGCACTGCCGCTTGCTGTGCAGGTTGGGGTATATGCGGCTGTTCCGTAGAAATAGTCGTCTGAAAGAAAGAAAAAGAAGCATATTGAGCCTGCATGTCTACAGCTAATTGTCTGCCTAACAGACTAGTACCAAGCCTAGCTAAAGGAAGACTTGACACCGACGACATTCTAATTGTCGACGATGAGACAAGTAAAGGTTGCCTTTCAGTCCGGACACTAAGCGGCATAGTTAAGGATGTACAAATTTGTCCACTTCTATTGTCCACCCTCTGTATCTCAACCTGGCTGGAAAGAAGAGAAGTGTCCAGGCTTCCTCACTTGGACATGGACTCTTGCATGCCTACCCCGCATGCCCGCAGATCCTGCTTTGCGTTACTGCTTCCATTTTCTTTCGATCCCTCTAACCTAACCTCGTCATTGTCTTCTCTACTAACTAGTATGGCTTTATCTCTAACCCTTTGCTTCCTGTCCTCTACGTCACTGACCTCAGCTTCTACCTGCTTAGGAATGTCTACTGCCTCCTGAATGTCCAGGTCGGCTGGCATGAGCTGGAGCGTCTTGCTGAACTGCGAGCTCACCATTTGGCTTGAGACTGTTGTCTGACTAACACCTACTAGAGCAAATAGTGCATCAGCCTGCATGGCTTGTCTGCTGGATCCTTATGTCGCTGCTGCTGCGGTAGCTTTTACTAACACTTCCTCCACTGTTGCTGCTGCCTTTCAGACCCAACACTACACATTGCTTTCGGTGGAGTCATATGACCTTTTACACGGCAGCCTCTCTAAGGGCTCTGCGCCATGCAGTCCCTGTTAGTCAACTCCCTCCTACTCACTGCCACATCCACTCATCAGCTATAGCAGACCACTGTCTACACTAGTGTCCTCACTGGAACCTACCACAACTTAGGATCTGACCGATTTGTAAAATAAATATAATAAAATAAATATTTGGTTTGTATCTCAGAACACAACTCAGGCGGTGTCAATGAAAAATATACAGACCCATGCAAATGATCTACGTTCTACTCCGATTACTTCTCGTATAGCAGCAATAAACAGAACTGGCAATGGTAGACTACTACAGTTCTTATATAAAGTTGTCTATCAGGTGCTAGCAGTCGGTCACATTTCAACTAATCAAAATAAAAACAAATCATTTGCGCAAATGCATGTGGAAGTGGAGATAAAAATAATAATAATATTCGAGCACCGGTTGGAATTTTCCTTCCTCTGTATCCAACGTGCATGTCTGCATCATCAAGCAACAATATCTAAGATGTGCATTACGGCCCACCCCTGTGCCCAGGAATTTGCATATGACCAGTATTGCCCCTTTCTTTATCCTCGCATGACTGATCTGGCTGATCAAGAGGCAGTTTAAGGACAGCCCCCAAGGTCCTTAGGAATTCTTTAAGGTCGCAAACAGGACGACGACCACAACCAGTGTACAGTTCAAATCCCTGCCAAAAATATTCATAGACAGTCTGGTAAAAGTCTGCATAGGACTGGTCAGTCCGCAATCCCTCTATCAGCGCAGCAAAGAGTCGTAAAGGACAAAGCAGCATGGCTTGCGTGTACTACTCCCATGGGTTGGCATGGCGACCGTGACCCATGCTTCGACCAGGGCCCTTCAGAGGCACTGCCCTCTCCTGCCAGATGCGCCACCGGGAAGAATGTCGTCTCTCGAGATAGAGCGCTCACGACTCCTTACTGAAGAGAGGACACTCAAGGTTGACTCACTTCCCCACGATAAGAAGAGATTGAGAGGGAAGATAAGGTAAGGGAATAACGTACCTGAAGATAGATGCCCCCAACCACAGATTTCTCACCAATTGAGTCGACGTGCATTTTGATGACCGGTCACAGCCTCAGTACCACAAACAATACAATGTCGTGTCACCTCAACCAAAATGCCATGTCAGCACACTCTCATCATCCCGCAAGCATCTGCTGTCACCACAGCCTTCCAGCCCCTCACCCCTCTACTCGGGGGGGGCTAATCAAGCCGACCCCAAGGTATCGTCACTGCATAGAAGCTTCGTCGATGCACCAAGACACCAACGCCAGAATGCAATATCCGAACCAGCTCCGATACCAAATTGCAAGGAACATGAGTGAGATTGATAGACAGAAATCCAAGTTACAACATCACGAAGTAGCCAGATAGTCATGTACCAAGCAGAGAGCACAATGCACCAATACCAGCCAAATAAGAGCAATACAATGAACTTGTGTGCCAATGTCGACACTCTCTGGTCACACCAACACAGTATCCAATGTCGCTCCTACTATCTGGCGCCCAGCGCCCAGCCTACACTACTCAGCCTATCTAACCCTATCTATGTTCATGCAACTCGATCACATCGAAGTCGAAGACCAATGTACATGACGCCATCACCAAAGCAGACCGCCAGCATACACCAGGTACGTGTCTCTTCTCCTCTCACATCACCCTTGACTGCCCCACAATGTGCATCCCCGATACCCAAAGACCACCATCGCCATCCAAACCTGCGCCCAGCAGCCCGGCTATGGCTGCCATACACCCACTGCCCATCAGTGCACCTCACACCCCAGCGCCCGTGCGCGCGACCCAGCTAGCAGCTTCGTGCAGATCACAAAGTTGCAACGGAGCAGCGTGGCCGCATTGCCTGCCTAGGCCAGAATGCCTGGGCCTCCACTTAACCCCAAAAGGAGGGGCTATAGCGGACGACCTGACAATCGCATGTGAAAACATAGTAGTAAGTATGTCTGAATTGCGTAGGTTAATAGATGATTACTGTGTTTTGTCCTCAATAAATTGGGATAAGTCTTGTTTTCTTCCTCCCCACCTCCTTCGAAATTTGTGTCAATTGGGGCCTGCGACAGATTCTGGCTAACTCTGCAGACAGATTTTTGGGCATCCAAGTTTCCTTTTCGAACGTCGCGAAGGTTCAAGACAACATTTTGGCGGACAAGGTAGTGGCCAGAATTGCTGGTTGGGATCGGTGCACTCGCCTCTCCCTCTTGGTAAGAGCTTTGGTGGTGTCCACGTCCGCCTTCTCTCTCCTATGGTTCCCATTAACCATACATGCGTTGGGAGACAGTGCCTACAAAAAGATTAAGTCGGCAGCAGCAAGGTATTTATGGAAACCAGATGCTGCAGAGGATCAAGGTTTCTTATCTAAGGTAGCATGGGAAGTGGTGGCGACCCCAAGGAAGAAGGGCGATCTGGGAATCTTGGATCCACTACAGCAGAACATAGCCTTGTTGGCTAAATGGCCAATACAGGCTATGTTGGAATCAGGAACGAAGATTTGGATGATGCTTGCAGAATACATCCTGGGAACAGATTGGGATTTGCAAGATCATTCTAAAGTGTGGCTGTGTATGCTCCTGCCATCCTTCTGCAACCGCCGCCCAAGTTCCAAGATATGGAGGGGTGGGGTATTTTGGGAGCCTGGAGCAAGATCAAACCAGTGGACTCACTCCCTCCGACCTCCAAACAAAAAGTGCTTAATCAAGTGCTGTTTGAGAACCCCCGCATTCTGCAATCAAATGGCTTGGGGTTTTCGACATCAGACTCCCCTGGGAACTTTGGAGGATGGATCAAGAAGGGAGTCCTTCAGTTCAAGGATATCTGGGACCCCCTACATTCAAGGTTCCTGAATGCAGTCCAGCTCAGGCAAAAGCTTCCAAGACTTTATAATGTGTCCGCTCACTACGCGGAACTAGTCGAAGCCATTCCTGCCGCGTGGGTGAATCTACTTCAACCTGACATGGAACATCCAGCGGGGACTTGGCTCCACTCAAGGACTCATCCGACTCAAATCATGCAGGTCTAAGGCCCGGACCCGCCATCAGCATTCAGGGTCCAGCTTTGGGGGGTCCCTACTGGGGAACCTAACTCTCAGGGTTGATGGCGACCAACGTATAGACGACACAAACGACTTGACGGAGGCTAGGGTTCACCAATAGGAATCAAGACAAAGGAAAATGAGTGCCACGCTCTTGTGCGATGCAGATAACTTTCGACTAGAGCCATTACTCTGGGGATGGAAGGACCAAAAAGGTAAAAGCAAATACACCCCCCTGAGCCTATATCGTCCAAAGGGGGGTGTACAGTTGCAGCAAGCCAGACTGAAGAAGAAAGCCGCGGAGTTGGCAGTGCACAGGGCGGAGTCTCAACAGTTGGCCGGTGTTACAGAGCCTGCCCGGCCCTGCTAAAGTTTTGGAAAGCACTGATGAAATATCCAGTTCAGAAGCAGGCCAGCATCATGTGGCTCCATTCGCTTATGGTAACCGCAACGGCCATGTGGCTTTCAACCAGAGGGATGGGTGTCCCTACACAGTGCCTGAGATGTAACTGGGGCTGGGAGAACATGATTCATCTGTGGTTAGTTTGTGCCCTGGCCAATGAAATAGTAATGTGGTGGAAGACTCATTGGTAGAATAGTGGGAGGAAGGTTTGAGTGGTCGGATTTCTGGATGCTTACTGGCATACTCCCTCCAGGTTCTAACTACTACTCCTACTGGGGCTACGTGGCCCTCTGCTGCAGAGGTGTACTGATGGAAACCATCTGGGCTGCTAGGAACTCCAGAGTCTTCAGAGGAGAAGAAGTGGGTGAAAAGGCACCAGCAACTTCAGATTAATCAGAGTATCAGGAGGATTATCCAAGCGGATTGCCCAGGAAAACGGTGTTTAGAAACGACATACCCTTTGCCAAGCACCCTTTTCTGAAAATACCCTTTTTCAAACACCCTTTTCTTTTCTTTTTTTTTCTTTTTTTTTCTTTTTTTTCTTTTTCTTTCTTTTTTTTCTTTTTYTTTYTTTYTTTTTTTTTTTTTTTTTTAAATGCACAGAGGCTCCGTCTATTGGTGGGGAGCAGCMCCTGCTGGAAACCTGGTCCAGCGTCTCATTTACAAAATATTAAGATAAAGTTATGGATAGAGTTTGGAACAAAGACCTTAGAAACTTCTGAGTTCCACCAGCATTGATTGCCCGGGGGGAACACCCTTTTCGCAAAGAGGTGCGACACATAACACATAACGTCCTTTGTTCTATTCCTTCATCTTGTGCTCCTACGGGTCTTTGCTGATCGTCATCTCGAGTGACAGTGTGTATCTTTTTCCTCTTTTTTTTTTATTTTTCTGGGGGGGAGGGGGGGGGGGGAAGGGGGAGGTGACAGTGTGTATCTTCATCTCTGTGTACGTGACATGCATGTAATTTTCCCTATTCCCTCCCCCGACTAATAAGGATACAGGGACACTTTTTCCTTTGAAAAAAGCAAATAGAAAAGAAAAAAAAAAAAGGGAAAAAAAAAAACACCCCCTTTTTCTGAAAACACCCCTTACTGAGTTTCTTTGGGGGAAAAAAAAAAAAAAAAAAAAAAAAAAAAAAAAAAAAAAAAAAAAAAAAAAAAAAAAAACGCCTTCCCCCCCCCAACCCTCCTTTTCGTAAACACCCCACGTCTTTCTAAACCACCACCCTTCAAGTGACTCTCACCTTCCATTCTTTGTCTTTTATTCTTTTTTTCTTTTTCTTTTTCTTTTTTTTTTTTCTTTTTCCTTTTTTTTTTTCTCTCTTTTCCCTGAATCTCACCTTCCATTCTTGGCATAGGCGTTTAGAAGTGCGTTGTACGCATACACATTTGGCATGCACCCGGCGCTCTCCATCGAGTCAAATAATGATTTGGCGTATCGAAGAAGCTTATCTGATCTTCCTAAGATGGATATCATCAACGTGTACACGTGTACATCGGGACGCAGTTGGTCGTGACAGGTCATCCAATCAAACACTTGCCAGGCTCTTCTCCAATCCCCCGCCAAACTCAGCTGCTTCAGCACAGCCGTCAGGTCGTACAGCGAGACCTGACTTACCCACTTGTCCAGATACCGACCCAGCTCGACCGCCAGGGGAAGGCCATCCAACTCCTCGAGAAACGCGCGCACTTCCTTCCGCAAAGAGGACGAGCGCGCACTAAGCGCCGCCGGCGCGGCTCCTCCTCCGCCGCTGGGCATGCGCTGCTGCGCCGCCCGCTGCGAGCGAAATGGCGGTGCCGGCGGACGCGCCGAAGCGCGCCGCGTGGGCGGCACATCATTCCCCCTTCGGTCGGGATCCCGATCCGCACCAGACTGCTTTTTCGCCTCCGAGTCGGGACCCCGATCCACACCAGACGGCTTTTTCGCCTCGGGACCCCGGCCCGCACCCGACTGCTTTCTATCCAATGACGATGAAGAGGAAGGCAATGATGATGACGGATGTACGGAGAAGGAGGAGGAAGAGGAGGAGGAGGAGGCGGAGGAGGAGGAGAAGGAAGGGGAGGAGGAGCTAGACGAGAAGGAAGAAGACAATTGAGGCAATCGCTTGAGGCGAGGAGATAACGACACGTGGCGAGTTCGCACGACCGAGCGATGGCTGCACCAACACCGGGAAAAGGCCTTCGTCCCCACCCGATCCCGACAAAGAGCGATATCTGGTGCTGCTGAAGAGAAAAGGCAATATTGAATTCCCGCCATCTCTCGAATTCCCGCCATCTCTCGAACTCCGGACAGCTCGAGACAGCTGGCCGTGGCCATCGGGATGCGCCGCAGTTTGGGACATCTGCTCCTCCACGTCAGCGGTCCCGGTCGTCCCACCTGAGTGCCACGTGGCGCTCTTCTCCTGACGACGAGTGCGAAAAATGCAAGACCTTCACCGCAGCACACAGACCACTTACTGACACGTGTAACCCTCCTGTTGTTCTGCCCATCTCATTAACGTTCCAGAAGCAGGGTAATGGTCCTGGCGTATTTTTAGGGGGATGAGGTCCCTTTAGTATAGTAAACGGGATTGGATTCAATGGATGAATCTAGACGTGCTTCCGGACAGCTGCACAACAACGCTATTGATCTGCTTTTCCGCATCGTTGCATACAACGCGCCCAGATTCAGGCATGAGGAGATAATCCAACCCTCTTTGCCACCGGTAGCGGGACCTCGCCGAGGGCACGGCAACCCGCCATTACCACCGTTGTTGCCGTTGTAGCGTTTTTTTTTGTTGGGATAATTTGCAAAAGGCCCCCATAAGCTGAGATATATGCCAAAATGGCCCTCAAAGATGCGGGTAGAGCGGAATACCCCTCTGACAAAAAATATATTTTGTGAAATGCCCCTCGCGTCGGTTGGACCCCCGTCTTTGCAATGTACCCCTACCGGGTACCGTCCAACTTTGAAAAAAGCCCCAGTACTTGCCAGCTTTTCCTAGGCGTTATTGCAAAAGGCCAAGGCGCAAACGGGGAGGTCCAGATTGCAATGTTGCACACCGGCCTGACAGGGGCACAACACAAAGATTTCGGCCCTGAAGGGCATTTCGCTCTACCCACCTCTTTCAGGGGCATCTCGGCATAAATATCAACTTATGGGGGTATTTTGCAAATAATCCCTGTTTTGTTCAATCAATTGTTACACCAGGGAAAAGCTGCCCCTTTTTTTCTCCCACGCTGTAGACACACCAGGAACTTTGGGGGCCTGGCTCAGTTGATAAGGCACAGAAGTTGCATTCAGGAGTCGTGGGTTCAATCCTCGTTGGCGTCTGTGCCTGGGCAAGCTTGGTGTTCTACCAGCTAGAGATAACCCGTTGGGCCCCCAAGCCAGCAATGGCAGGACCTTGGCTGATGTTGTTGGATGCTACGCAAGGACAATATTGGCCATTAGACACCGCCATGTGGGGTTTTGAGGGGGGGGGTAGGGGGAGGTGCAGTGACTGGCCATTGCTCGACGCTAGCACCGCTGATTTCCCCCATCGGCAATGCATGCCCACCCCTCGTCACCGTGATGAGGGACTGGTACAGGCTTTCTCTCGCACCACAGTTGTGGTGCCAACCTACCCCATGGGTTGGGGAGAGATCGGGCTTGGTTGGTGTTCCCCCCGTGCTATAACAGGATGAGATAGATGCGTACTACTAAGAAAGATGAAATACATTAGAGAAGAATACAGCTTAGGGGGGAGCTGGTAAGCATTCGATAGCGTCACGTTAGCGCTAAGGCGGCGTTAGTGGAGTCTTAGCGCTCCATGGCGGGTCGACGCTTGGGAGGAAAGCATGCTTGTCGAAGTCATGTGGCCACGCTGTTGAGCGCGGCGGTCCCACACCCAGACGTAAAGTAATTTTTGGTGTCGGACATCACGGTCGCATCACGCAGGAGTTTTAGAAGCGTTTCAGCCAAAGATCAACTCCGACCGTGCACGCCAGTTATATAGTATCTCTCACGACTCCCTGCGACAAGACAGGGACCCTGCGAGGTACAACTCACCTCCACCTGCAGGACCTGTCACCATCCCTTAGGCGGGCGTATCCCTGTTGAGCTACTGACTCACGTGCGAAGGTTTTTTCTTGCAATCGCAGAGGTAAGTCAGTCGAGGGCGTTTGCTCGATCACTGTAGCATAGGCATATGCGCGGTTGAACGCCTAAGACTGACCTATATACATGCCGGGCATCGGGGGAGATGATCTCCCGGACCGACTTATAATTCACGTCGACTCGACTGACGAACGTTCGCGCATTCTATGCTTTGAATATAAATAGTTTCAATATGTATGATTCATAACCTATCTTTTTTTTCGGAGCACGACCCCCGCAACAGTCGGATTTTCAGGGCTCGCTTGTAAGACATTTACCCTACCCTACCTAGTGATTAAGTCCATTCAACACATCTCTTTACAAAAACCCCTTGTCATACCACGCATACATATGAAATGAAATAAGACATTGAGTAATTAGGCAAAAAGATGTCATGTACACTTAACACATTCATATGAACAATCCGAGTTCATCAGGAAAATCATAGGTCATTTGACATTTCAAACATGTATAGATGAAAATGAACATGAAATGAATAAGGTTTTCAGCCTTATCAATAATCCTAGTCTGCTTAACATCAGGGAAAACACAAGGTTGGGATCTCGAACCAAATGTATAAATTCGTGCGTTGATGAAATGTCTAGATCAAGGCCCAAAACATCATAAGTCTTCCAAATGGGTTGCAGTGAATAACATGTGGTTGATCATTTTACTAATCTGCAGACAAGGGTCAATCACATTACACAATTCTGACGGAGTCAACCTTTTATTCACTTCTACCCACATTACACTTACATTTTCAACCTTTCAGTAAGACATCCCCTTTTCGACTTAGTCATTCAGTCATATATGACTTCAGTCATTTCAAGGACCCTTTTCTGACCAAACACAGACCTTTTAGACAATGACCCGAAAAACAAAGATGTCTTTCAGTGCAAAGGTGGATGCAAAGTGTGAGTGTCGAGGGTGAGTGAGGGTTGAGTTGGCTAACCAACCTGTTACCATAAGGCAATCACATATAGTTTTGTATAGACTCATAATGAGTCCTCTTGAAAGTAAAGGTAACCTCCAATCACACACAGGTCAACACGGTCTCAAAACCTCTTCGCCATCGACATAACCCTATCTGAAGTTCAATATAGGAAACTTCATTTTAGTCGGGAATAATACTACATCCACATAACTCCCTCTAGGTAGCCTTACTAACTTCTTATAAGATCAATCTCGAGATAGTCGTCTAAAAGAAGAAAAGTGCAAAACTAACATCATCAAACTTTCCCCTTCAGACATACACAAACAAAATATATTCAATCTCATACGGAGTAGAATCATAAGATTTGACATCAATCACTAGGTTAAGGTAGCAGGACAAGTCACACGGGGTCACATTCCTTCTACCCTACGTGACACCCTAGGCCGCGGATCCTGCGGTCTAGGAGGCCGACCGCGGGTCCGCGGCCGAGTTTCTGCGTGGCCGCCCAGGCCCAGACGGGGGCGCGCGCGGGAAAATGGCGCGTGCGCGCGAATATCGCACGTCGGCCTCTATAACCCTGTAAAAAAAA
>BFEA01000155.1:2687872-2717380 GCA_003427395.1 Chara braunii | reverse complement strand
CTCTCTCTCTCTCTCTCTCTCTCTCTCTCTCTCTCTCTCTCTCTCTCTCTCTAACACACACACACACACCAACCCCAGCCTGACTCTTTTTTTCTTTATTTGTTTTTAATTTATTTTTTTATTTTTTTTTTAACACCCAATTTTCCGACACAAACCCGAAAAAAAATTCTAAAAAAATACAGTACAACTCAGCGACCATCTCCCTCATGAAGAAAAATGACAAAAGAAAATTGTGCTTTTCTTTTTATTTTTTTAATAATTTGTTTAAATCGATTTCCGTTTTTTATTTTTTTTAAATCTTAAACGAGGTCGGATTCCAAAATAAAAATATAGGACTGTAGGGTTTTGCAAACCCTACAACCCTATATTTGTTTTATTTTTTTTAACGTATTTTTAGGAGTATAAAAAAAATATGAAAAAAACAAGCCGCGGACAGGGCCTCATTGGCCGCAGCCGCGACCGGCTTTTTCGGTCGTGGCAGCCGAATTGCCCGCGGCCTAGGCCGCGGGTGTCACGTAGCTTCTACCTCCACCTCAGTAGAATCAGAAAATCGATATTGTAAGTTCGTTAGTCTTTTTCTGGGATCTTCATAAAAGTTGTCATGGAAAGGTAGATCACACGGGGTCCTCACATTTTACTGAGCGTCTGGTCGTGATCGGGCAGACCTCATGGGGTCTCGCTTCTCCTATCGCTGTTTGATATTGAAGCACGACTGACGGACAATAAGGCAGGCTTCTCGGAGGCTCGCTTCTCTTATCACCACCTCCCTTACCCGTGCTAACTTATTGCGATAGGGCAAACCTTGTGGCCTCGCGCCTCCTATCGCTTACTTGCGCTGACGCACGGCTGGTTAGAAATAAGGCAGGCTTCTCGGAGCCTCGCTTCTGTTATTACCACCCTTTTTCCTTAGTCGTGTAGTTAGGCAGTAGGGCACGCCTCTCGGGACCTCGCTCCTCCTATCACCTTCGCATGTTCTCTCGACGACCTCAGTCGTCGTTTTTTATGCCTCTTAAGCCCTGGATCATTCAAAAGTCTTTAAACTCATCCAGGTAGGCCATACGGAACCTGTGCTCCACACCTTAAAGGCATTCTGCCTAATCTTCGAACTGTGTTAGTTTATGATTTTTTATGAAGATGCTTTAGTTAACTGTAGGACAAGAGTTAGTTGATGTGGTCCACTTTCACAGTACTTGACCAATAGCACGCACAATCTCTCAATCCACTGTGAACCCCGCTTTATCAATGTCAGATGGTCTATTAAGCAAGGCAAGACTGCACGAAGTCGATTCCCTTGCGGCCACATTCCCAAAAAAACACTCACATAGCGAGACACTTTCACGGAAAATCTCATTCTCGCTACGTTTTTCAGCAACAGTTAGTCATACCCAGTCCCTTTCTTTCAGATCATGGCAGATGAACTGCACACCGTATTGTCCTACTCGATTGGCTGCACAAAGTGTCCACTACTTGATTGGTTGTGCACTGCACTCCGCTCACCCCAATTGATCGCGGACGACATTGCTTATCCATGGCACATCGGGTTTCGTCTAACTCACTGCTATAATCGGTGAATAAGAAAACAAAATAAAATAAACAAATGAATAAAAATATGAAAGTCAGATATGCAAGGAATATGAGTGGGAATAATATACTGAAAACCAAATTGCAAAGTCACACAGATGTCCAAGTAGTCAGGTACAAGCAGAGAGCATAAATGTACCGAGATTCCATCCAAGTAACAACAATACAATGAACTCTTGAGCCGATGTTCATGCCCTCAGACCACACCAACACGGTATCCAACGCCGCTCCTCTCTATCTGGCGCCCCGCGCCCAGCCTATACTTGTCTATCCTTCTACATCCGCATTCACGCAACAGGCTCACTTCGACTTTGAAGACCAATGTGCATGACGTCAATACCATAGCCGACCTCTCACATACACCAGGTATGTACCTCTCTCCTCTTTCTCTCATTCACTCTTTCTTTGTCTCTCTCTCTCTCTGTGTATGTGTCTCTTTGTGTGTGTTACAATGCATTGTGTGCTGTCACTGTGTATGTCACAGTGTGTGTCACTGTGTATGTCACAGTGTGACTGTCACCGTGTCACTGTGTATCTTTGCGAGTGTGTCACTATGCATATTGCCCCTTTGTATGTGTGTCAATGTGACTGTGTCACAGTGTCTGTGTGTGTCATAGCATCTGTGTGTGTATCTATCTGTGTCACAGCATCTGTCTGTGTTTGTCACAATATCTGTGTATGCCTGTTTTATGTTTCTCTGTGCCTTTGTATGTGTCACTGTATATCCGCGTGTGTATTACTTTGTCCGTGTATCTGTGTCACCGTGGATGTGACACTGTCTGTATATCTTGTGTCCCTGTGGATGTGACACTGTGTCTGTGTATCTTGTGTCACCGTGTATCTGTGTGTGTTCCACTGTGGTCATTGTGTGTGTGTTACAGCGTCTGTGTATGTGTAACTGTGTGTGTCACCCCGTCTGTGTGTGTTACAGCGTCTGTGTATGTGTGACTGTGTGTGTCACACCGTCTGTGTGTGGGTGACTGTGTGCGGGCGACTGTGTGTGTTACTGTGTCACAGTGTGTGTCACCATGTATGTTACAGTGTCCCTGTCACTGTATCTGTGTATGTATGTTGTGTGGGCGTGCCACTGTGACTGCATGTCTCACCATATCTGTGTGTGTTTCACTGTGTATGTGCATCTGTCACAGTGTGACTGTGTGCATCTTACTGTGTATGTGTCACTGTGCATTTGTGTGTGTCACAGTGTGCGTCAATGTGTCATAGTGTATGCCACAGTGTATCTGTGTGTCACAATATCTGTGTGCGTGCACTGTATGTTTTTTTTGTGTGTCCAGTCTCGATCTGTCTGCCTGTCTGTCTGTCTCTTATATCTGCATGTTTTGTTTATCTGTCCAGTCTGTCTGTGTGTCTGTCTGTCTGTCTGTCTATCTGCACTCGGATGGCAGCGAGCGCAAACTCTCTTTGCGAAGTTGCGACACCGCATTGCAACAGGATCCATCACTAAATAGGATCCATCACTAAATGCTGCATACCATGAGGGATACGACATGCAGGAGCGTGCATCCCAATAAGTCGGGCGGACGATGACCATCCCCACGACGCTGTGGGCGGATGCATGTAAGATAAATTCGCTCTTATAATAATAATAATAATAATAATAATAATAATAATATTCCCTTCTCGCGAGGGCAGGGAATATGAGAGTGAACGATATATAGAAAACCCAGTTGTGAAATCACACAGATATCCAAGTAGTCCTGTACAAGCAGAGAGCACAATAGCATCAAAAATCCATCCAAATAAAGCAATACAATGAAGTACTGATCCAATGTTCAAGCCCATAGGCCACACCAACACAGTATTCAAAGTCGCGCCTCTCTGTCTGGCGCCCAGTGCCCCGCCCTACTCTACTCTACTATCCTATCTACAGTCGTGTTCATGCAGCATGCTCACTTCGACTCTCGAAGATCAATGTACGTGATGTCAACACCGTAGCCGACCTCTCCTCGTGCACCAGGTACGTATCTCGTCACCCTCATCAGACCTTGAGAACCCACACTTACCTCCTTCCTCGTTGTATCTTCTCCTTTCATGCGGCATCGTTTCTCCTTGTTCGCATATGGCTGTATTCGTAATTTTAAGATTGAATCGATATAATAATAATAAAATAATAATAAAATAATAATAAAATAATAATAATAATAATAAAATTGAACGTATACAAGCTACATTTTTCATTAGATACACGCAGATGGGGTGTGTGTTTCCCTTCAGAGGGAGACGCACGACATCAATGATGACCGTCGACAACTGAACAGATAAGTTCTTCACTTCACCTCTCTCTCTTCTGACTACGTGATTTCCTTTCTTTCTCGCTCGCGCGGCCATCTCCTCGCTTCACATGATTCCTACCCTGCGCAATCAACTCCCTTACCCTCGCACCCATCTCAACCGCCTTTGTCGGGCCGTACTCGCCTCACCTCTCCGATTTTTCTCCCCTTTCACGCATACATTCACACGCACACTCGCATACGGACGCACACACATACACGCAAGTGTAGCAATGTGCATTTACATGTTCTCGCGGTAGATTCATCTGATTTTGCTCGTCCTACCTGCACACACACATATAAGAGTGGGAATGTATATTTTCGTTTTCTAGCGGTAGATTCATTTGATTTTGCTCATCGGATCGATGAAAGTCGTGAGATCAGCAGGGAGATCGGAGACTTACCTCGAATGCAAGGCCGATGTCACGACGCCGTCAACGGATGTATCACGCATCCCGTAAGTTTCCAACCTCGCAATGGTAAGTAGCGGATGCAGGCCATGGCCACTTTGCACCACAGCTGCAAGCCGCCTCGGATGGCAGAGGGCACATATCCCCCTTACACAGTCGCAACACCTCCAATCGGAATGCACCGCTGCGCATGCGGATACGAAGGCAACACTTCAACAAGCCACAATCATTATGATCCCCGAAATCTACGGGATGAGAGCGTCGAAGAAGAAAGACGACGGCAGGTATATCTCCCTCCCCTCTTCTTCCTTTCTTCTCTTCTTCTTCTTCTTCTTCTTCTCTTCTTCTTCTTCTTCTTCTTCTTCTTCTTCTTCTTCTTCTCGCTTTCTTCTTCGTCGTCGCGCTTTTTTCCTCCTCTGTGTGGTCTTCCTTTTCTCATCTCGCTCTTCTCCTTCTTCTTCTTCTTCTTCTTCTTCTTCTTTTNGAGAGAGAGAGAGAGTTAGAGAGAAAAAAAAGGTCAAAAGGTCTGGACGGAGTCGTAGCTTGATCGAGGAAGGGGACTAAGAACAAAGGAGTTATGAGCACACAAGTAGATATGAGGAAAAACCGACAATCCACCATGCTTTAGCTTCCAACATTAGAGGAGGAACCGAAGATTAAGGTACATAAGCCTTCTACTCTTTTAATCATGGCCCCGGGCAATGCAACCATTCACACAAACGTAACGTCCTTACCCAGGTACCGCCGATCCCGACCGCCACATACCAATCTTTAAACCATTGCGATCGTCAACCCGCCAACTCAGCTCCTTCACCAACTTGCACGGATCCCGCAGTCCGTCGCGACCACCCGGCCACAGCCTTGCAGAACTATAATAAACTCGTCTAGACTTTTCGACTTGCCAATCATCACATCATCTAGCCACTACTTCTTTGGAGAGACAGATAGATAGAGAGACAAATTTTCGGATGCGCGTGCGGATTTTATCGTTGCAATGAGGGATATAGAAGATGGGAGAGAATGGAGTGAGGGCAAAATGGAGAGAGGAAAGAACAGGGGCTGATCACCCAAGGAAAGTCATTTCGGTCCCCACGCAACTAATCGGATCATAGCGAGAGGGGATTAATTCTCCTTATACGATGGCGTCTGATTGGTTCGAACACTCTAGGTGGGGGGTGGTCGGTAGGGAATTCTTCTACGGGGATGAAGGCGAGAAGAAGGAAGGCGCGAAGAGTAGTTCGGAGTGGGACCAAGATTCAAACGGAGAAAAGCGTGAGAAAAGAGGGTAGAGGAAACAGTTACAGTTTAAGGGAAGAAGGCGCGAAGATGGGAAACGGTGCGGATGGAGTGGGGTACAGTGAGGAGCGGGGAAAACTTGCATGCATTGCTCAGGCAGAGAAACAAAAAGGCACCAAAACAGTTACATTCGTACATTCTAGCTCTAAAAATTGATTCAAGATTAAAAATTTTAAAAGCAATATCAGCACGCGAAATCGAAAGCGTGAAAATCCTAAGCCTATTCGGATTCTAGCTGGAATTTCACAGAGCTTTCAAACTGCCAAACAAAATTCCTAGCGCATTCACTAAGTCGCTCGTAAGTCCTATGTACATTCATGAATCGCCGAAAAGAAATGATGAAAAGGTATGAGAAAACAATCAAGTCTGAAAAGTGGGAGGGCTTCGAAGACCATTGATTCCTTGCATCGCCCCTTAGCCCGAAAGGAGGGTATCCCCGAAGCCCGTTAAGAAGTAGAAACATGAATAACAAAACTTCGGGCTTCCGAAGTTCATTCGGGTACAGAAGTTGGCACGTGACAAGCGTTGCCTTCAAGTTGGTGCACAAGATGTTTGCGGTGTTATCCTTTGCGAAAGAGGATTGAGACATTCGAGCACCTTTTTTCTACAGTGTCCTTCGTCGGTATTATTGTGGCGATGGTGGAACAGGATATGGCGGCAGACGGTCCTCAATACTGGTTGGCCATGGGACTGGAAGGCGTTACTAACGGGCCACTGGCCACAGTGCCCGGGCGACTTGCTGACAGGGAACCTCTTCCAGGTGGGCAGACGAGTTGTCCTTTGGGTGATATGGTGGAGACGATGCATCTTGGAAATCGAGGGGGCATGGGTGGAGAGGCGGGAGGTAACAAAGGTGGTCAGGTAACTGGTACAAGCAGAGATCACAAACCAATGGCAGACGGCCAGACAACGAATGAGTTTTGTGCACACCGTGAAGGACATTGATAAAGTAATCACATTCTTCTGCGAAGAATGGTTGGGAGGGAGATGGAGGGGATGGATGGCAGGCGTATCTTGGTTAGAGGATAACCCCATGGAGGGGAAGGGGAGGCAGGAGGATAGATGCCAGAGACTACAAATTGTTTTTTTGGAGTTGGGCTGCAATAGACCCTGGCATCCCCCTAAGACCTGGGATAGATTTCCCAGACCCTTCCCCCCCCCCCCTATTATCACTTGAGGGAGTGCTCCCTAGTGGTTAAGAAAAGAACTGGATTTAGAAGTCAGACAATGAAACAATTATTAGGGGGGCTGTTGAATATTGCTGGGTTAACTAATAATGGGCGCTCCAAGAAGGGATGGGTGTTGCTAGCAGCTCCATGGGACGATGGAGTCCCGGTCCAGGAAGAGAAATAACCACAACCCTAGGAAACAATGACCAACAATTGATGAACTACAAGATGTATCAATGGGACGCTGGACCTGGTTTCCAGCAGATGCAGCTCCCCACCAATAGATGGAGTTGCCTGATCGACAAACCCTCAATCCTCGCGGTTCTCGTACCACCATTGGGATAGAGGGCTTGCACAAGGGCTTAATTGAAGGGGGGGAAAAAAAAGAAACTGACCCAAAACCATCTCAATAGGATGCTCAGCCCAGTTCTCATGTGTTTTTAACCACCTCTCATAGGTTAACAATTTGTTTCACATAGGGACATCACGAGGTTAGTAGGGGCAAGGGTAAGGGGACGGAAGGAGACCCTATTGGTGCCCCCCGGTGAGTCTCCTTCTGATACCCGACCAGGCCACGAGATAAGGAAAGGTTGACATGTCCAGTCGATGTGGCTCAGTGGTTAGAGCACCGGTTGGAAATGCGCATTGTGGTATGAGGTTGTGGGTTCAAAACTCAATTGCAACCTTGCGCATGGAACACCGGCAGAGCGTTAGATAGACGCACGGTTGGACACACTCCCTTGGGCTGACGCATTGTACTATTACAAACACTGTTTGCGCACCACCCAAGGGTTGTTCATGGTGTTGTATGTTGGTTTTGGGTTTCACATGGGTTGCTTGGGGGTGTTGGTCTTGGGTGTTTTATTGATCTCCCCAGTCTGGCATATCACACGTTCGTGCCATTTCCAATAGCTGTTCACATGGTAGAGTCATACGATTACATGTTTCAAGGTCACGGGTTCGAGCTTGGCTCGAATCTTGGGGGGGTCCTTATCTAGCTTACCCCGTTCTCTCTTCGATATACACACATGCTGCTGCCTATACATCTTGATATATTGATTTACAGAGCACACACAACCTTCGGGCATATACATAGCTTGCAAATTATACATGGCCTATGGCTACATACACAAGTTTCCACACATAGTGCATCTGTACATCTTCATACATAGATACACAAAGCATACACAACCTTCGGGTATACTCATACATTTCGAACTACACAACTATCAGACTGGGGGGGTCAAGTCACTGGGTGGGGTCTAGTATCTGCTATAGGGATAGGTATGGGTTACCGAAGTTCCTACTGATATTCGGGTAGAATTGTTTAGTGACTATATATAAGGCTTAGACCCTGGGGTAAGGGTGGGGGTATAAGTCGCTCAGGCCAGTCTGAGTTTCGCTTGGCCTTGGGTTAGCTAGGGGCAGGACGGTAAGACTGCTTCAATGGGTGCTACCCTATCTAAAACCTAGGGCCTAGAGTCTCTTGGGGCCTGTAGTAGATTGTCTGGGCCTGGCGTCCGAAGTTCCCATTCGACAAGGCCCGTCCGATTCCGCTTCCACCAGGGTTGGGCAACCTATCAGCCCTGGTGCCTATCATGGCTGTTCAGTCCAACTTACATGCCCATTGGTAGGGTAATGGTTTTGAGTGTTTGTCACACTGAGGTAGGATAGTGGGATAAGGGCTGTCTCTTATACACATCTAGATGTGTATAAGAGACAGCTTTGACACTTCTCCCTTTCCTGCTCACTGCCATCTCGTTGCTTTCATCGCGCAATTTCTCCGCTGTTCCTGCACATCACCTTCGTTCTTGCCTGCTTGCGCTACCTCCCCTCACGCCTCCTTCTTCCGCGCGGCCATCCTTTTCCTCCGCGTTTCCATTTCCCTCCCTCCCTCCCCCCCTCCCCCCCGCGTGGTGATCTCTCCCAATCTGCGCAGCCATCTCCTTCCCGCGGCTTGCTTTTGCTCATCGTTACGTCCTTCTCGGTATGCTCCCCGCTTGACAGTCACCGTAAGCGAGAGCAGTACCTTCAATTTTCTCTACAGCAAGTTACCCGTTTCGTTAGATTGAATCTGCCTCAATTTGGGCGCCAGATTCATCGAATCGAAATTGCTACGGGACAGAAAGGAAATAAACCAGAAAATACATATATATATATAAAATGATTAAAATCTAGTAAGATCAATAAATAAATAAACAAAAAAGAAACAAAAATAAACAAAAAAGAAGAAATTTAACTACTAACTACCCCGTTGTGCCAATTGTCACAACGGGCTCCAAGTGCACCTAATTCTAACATTGAAGTCACGGGTTCAAGCCCCGTGTGCCTGAAGGCGGGGTGCAAAAAGGTCAACGTGAGCTCCTTATCGAGGGGCTAGGTAGGGGTTGGATGGATTCAATCCCCAAATTACTCGATTATCAAACCACACTGAAACCCACTAAACTAGCTCCTACTTCCATTAGAAAAAAGGTTGGTCAGGCCTATATAGAGTAGTGGGCTCAGTCCGACCAGTGACCTGAACCCGTTTTTTTTTTCTAAGTCTGTGTGGGCGTGCATGCTTGCTGGTCTGCATGCATGTCTAAGTGTTTGTCGGACTATCCCGCAAGGGCACTTAGTTGATCGGAAGGGCCGAAGGGCCGGTACTTTCCCATGGCCATGACATTAAGGGTTGCAGCGGGGAAAACACTCAAGTGGCGGTCTGCTGGTATCACCCAAGTAGTGGTAGATGTATAAGGAACCGGCCGCCGAGTAGATGAAGACAAAAGTTAGCATCTTTAGAGGCCCGGTAGCGGTAGGTAGGCGGGTACAAGTCCAAGTAGCCCGAGTGTAGGGTCCGTGCGGACGATATTAAAGCTTGCGATGATGTTTTCCTCCGAAAGGGAGAACGTATTGGTCACTCAGGACGCGAGCTGCCAGAAAGTCACTACCCAAGAGGCAAACGCCTCCCTTCACATGGGAGGCCGAGCGAGAGCCTCAACGTAGCTTGCGTTATAAAAGTAAGGTATGAGGTACCGCTTCAGCAAAGTGCTAGCAATCCGGGCGTTGTTGAAAACCCGATGACCACATGCTTTTAATTGCCCCGGCCGTATGGTCGGGGAGTATATTAATCTATCTTGTCAAATGTATTGACGATTAAGTCTCAGTGTGTGTCGTAGATCTACCCGGCACAACACTTAACCCAATCGACCTTTCGACCTTCAGTCGAAGGGTATTATTACCAATTCTAGCCATCAGAGTGCTCGTCACCGTTACGTGTGCACATACTTAACGAAATTTTATCGTCAATTTGCCCCGACCTCAAGGGTCGAGGAAATCGTTTGAACGTGTCGTGGGAAAAACGCACACGCCTTGAACTTTCGGACCGGCCCCGTCATGGTAGCCGATGTCGTGTTGTGCCGACTGCAAAAGCATGACCAAATACCCTTGTAAGGGTATTTGGTATGGAAAGACTGGCGTCTCGACTAGAATAAGACATAAGTGAGCAATATCTTCGGTTGCTCATATCCGAACCTCTCCTTGAGTAGAGAGGGAGTGCCTTTGTACTCAAGGACAGGGGCCCCAGGCAACCTCCTTCTCTATCTCACCTCTCACTTCATTAATTTTCTATCCTTGAAATTTACCGAAATGTTTTTCTTCAAACCCTAGTATCGGTTGTTGCAACATCATGTTGACTACTCGTGCCCGCGAAAGCAGGCCTGAGTCTTAGGAACAGATAACCGTTGGGAGCGGCGGACCGAGAGCTATAAGTGCAAGTACTGGAAGAATGATTCGAGACGAAATTGCGGCGGACAGTGAGAGAGCGTGCAGCAATGGTGGGAGCGTGTCAGAAGATTTCAGAACAAGAGCGTCAATCTCGGCATGGGATCTCATGAAAGATTTGAAGTTTTGAGGGTCTGCTTTTGGTGCTGGTAGACAGATGCATTCATTGGCTTTCCCATTCTTATGCTTAGTATCTGGCCGTATCCATTGCTAATGGGCAGTTAGATCCCTTGGCATCAAATATCTACTGGATATAGTTTGTTAGATTCACGGGGTGTGTGGTTTCTAGCTACGCTGATAGAAACTATGCTTTCTCTGTCATATTTTACGGTAATGATTGAGGTTGTCGTCGCTTGAGTTTTCTGGGCAGTAAAATTCTTCCCCGACGTTGATATATATTTTGCCTATAGTATTTCGTACTTAGAAACATGTAATGGAATGGACATAGTAATGAGTCATCGCAGTATGATCATGGAGTAAGTTTGTTAATTAAGTGTTAGTGATTGCCATGATCGGTTAACGTGGCTGCAACAACTTAAAGATGAGAGAGGAAGTAATTATTGAGTGGTTCAGCGTGAAACTTATGGAGCCACCAATAGCGGTGCCACGTTAAGCAATGAGAGTGGCACAAGGGGCAGTTGGAACGCTACTGGTAGGGAGGAAAGAGACAAACGATGAAAAACAAACTTGAGGTGTATCCATTGGGTGTGTGGTGGGAAAACCGTCTTGGCAGCTCAGACTCTTTACAGTGTTGTGGATAGTGAGGATGAAAAGGTTGCCCTGATAGAGTTGAGGAAACCATGATGGATGATAAATTTACTTGATACGTCTGCAGTTGCCTTGAGAAGGTTGCAGTAGTAATTCACAAATAAAAGAGGGAAGTAACTTGGAGTAGTTCATGGCAAACGTCACGGAAACACTACTAGCGGTGCCACCTTGAGCAGTGAGAGTGGGTCAAGGGGCAGTGAGAACACTACTGGTAGGGAGGAAAGAGGGAACTGGTGAAGAGCAAAGTTGAGGTGTATCCATTGGGTGCGTGGTGGGAAAACCGTCTCGGCAGCTCAGACTCTTTACAGTGCTTTGGGAAGTAAGGATGAGAAGCTTGCCCGGATAGAGTCGAGGGAACCATTGTGGGTCAGGTATGTAGTTGTTTTGTGAAGGCTCTTGCCCAAATTTACCAACAAAAGAGGGAAGTAATTTAGAGCAGCTCATAGTGGAGTCCACAAAACTATTAGTAGAGGTGTCACCTTGAACAGTGGGAGTGTGACGAGGGGCAGTGAGAACGCTACTGTCCGGGAGGAAAGAGAGAACCGGTGAAAAACAAACTTGAGATGTATCCATTGGGTGCGTGGTGAGAACCCCGCCTTGGTAGCTCACGCTCTTCACAATATTTCAGACAGTGCGAGATAAGGGGACCACTCTGCTCCTAGGGTTTATAGTAGTAGATTTGGTTGATAGTGGATAGTGTGTCTGGCTATATTTCGTTTGCGAATTCATTTTATTTTGCTGGTTTAAACTAAGCTAAACCAATTGATGTTGTCGGGATAACTATGGGATGAATTGTGAGGTCCCCAACCTTGTCAATTGAATTTTGCAATATATGAGTTCCTCAATATATATAAAAAAAAAAAAAAATAAAAAAAATACAGCTTACAAAAATGAAAAAAATATTTCATTTGCAAATTCATTTTATTGTGCTAGTTTAGACTAAGCTAACCGGTTGATGCTGTCGGGATAACTCCGGGTTGAATTGTGAGGTCCCCGGCCTCATCAATTGAATTTTGCAATATATGGGTTCCTTTATTAAAAAAATAATAATAATAAATAAAATAAAAAAAGAAAGAAAGAAAAAGAAAATAATACAACCTACAAAATATATATATATATATATATTTTCGGGGACTCGGCGCATACTCGCGCGAGGAGTTTTCTAAATGTATCTGAGTGCAATTGCGTCCACAGTCACACACGTCGAGGGAAGTCCTCGAGTGAGGTAGACGAATGGGCGATGAAAAATCAACTTGACTCCTGGATACGGTTATGCCTTGTTGTTATTGTTATTAGGCCTAGACCCTACAACCATGCAGATGGGAAAACTTTTTCCGCAAAAGACTTTTTGGGACCCCAGCACCCGCTCCGGGAACCTAGAGAAGAGGCAATTTCTTCCGCAAAATGATTCCTGGGGGCCCACTCACCAGATTTTGTGGCCTGGAAGAAGTCAAAATGTCATTTTCACATTGTCCGCGACTTGGAAAAGTATCTCTAGAGCACTTTTTCCTTGCGATACTGTGTCGGGTGTAGAGGGTAGGGGGTAGAGGGATTCATAGACTTTCCAAGGTCGCGGCCCACTGCCGGACTTCTTTGTGTCCACCCGTTGCACCGGTCGTGGTCATGGAATGTTCGTTCACGGGTTGTGGGGTGTCTCACGTAATTTTGGGACCGCTCCGAAAAGGAACTTGTCCTGAAGACGCAGGCAAGGAAACGGGCGGGTTGTGGCCCACCATTTCAATTTTTTTTAAGTTCAAAAAATGTGGTGGGCCCTACCGTTGGCGTCAAGGAGCTCCGGACGTCGGCCAGTCGATGAGATCTGCAGGAAAGATGACCGCCTTGGAAAGTCCATGCACGCATATTCGCACACCATCACTCTCCAACGTAATAGAGAGGAAAGGTGGGGTTTTCCCCATATAGTTCCTCGCGGGACTCTATCGTCATGGCGTGTCGTGGACATCACTGCGGGGACGCCTACAGCGAGGTCTGGTTTCTTCTTGTCCACTGTCGTCGTCACTACGGTTTGACGGGATCGACCACCACATTTGCATAGGCCATGATGTTGTGCAATATACAGATTGTCGTGAACTCTTTGCGAAGAGTCTTCACCTTTCTGATCTATCATCTTATGAAGTTCCTCCACATAACCTTCATCTTCTCGAAATTGCGTTCGATGCAGGACCGTGCCGATGTATGGCAGTCATCATACAGTTGCTTAGCAGTCGTCCTTGACGTCCCCCCTACGGTGTCACCAACCAAGGGAGTTGGGGGTACCCCGGTCCGCAAGTAGATATACCTCTCGATAGATTGGTCATCATGCAACACCTATCCTCCACTGGTGAACACCCGTTCCTCGTTGAGCCTCACGGTAGACTGGTGATACTCGAAGCTCATGACTGTCATGGGCAGACTCAGGATAACCCACATAGATACTAATGATCCGACACTCGTGGTCGCAAACCACCTGGGCGACGATCGAAAACTGCCCTATCTGGTCGTAGTAGCACTCTCTCTTTTAATTTATTGGCTTCTCAATATGGATGTGGTTGCAGCCAATTGCCCACACGCACCCAGGGGAGCCTTTCCTTTTAAAAATGTCTAGTGTTTTCTCCAACTTCATCACAGACGGAAAGCTCGGCAAATGCCCGTACTCGAGGATGATCACGTCCGCTACGTCCGAGTCCTTGTTGCTTCGCAGTGCGCTAGCTAAACCGAGATCCAATCCGCGTGCAGAGTGCCTATAGAATCCGCCCGTTGCCCACCTGATGAGCGCATAAGCGAACTCTTACGCCGCCAGCACGGGCTATCTCCAATCCGTTGCTTGACGTTGGATATGAGGAGCGATTTGAGCAAGAATCTCGTTGAATAGAGCACGAGGAAGTTTGCAGAAACGTTGGAAAACCTTCTCGTGTCATCTGCCCACCCTATGCAGGTCCTTTCACACTCCACCACTTCATTCGAGCACCCAGATCCGCTCTCTACGATCCATTTGACTAGCGAAAACGTTGGTAGCCATGGATGCCATAGGCATGTTGTGGAGCACGGCGCCGGTGAAAAAAAAACAACACATCGGACACGTTTGGCACACACATCGACAGAACGGCTGCGGCTCGGAGGACCGCCAATGCCACGACATTCATGTGGTTCATCCGTTGAAGGAGGATGAATATAATGAGGAACAAGGAATTATTCCTGCCGTACATGTCATAACACCACGAACCCCAAAAATTCGGAGAATTGTGCACACTGTGCAGACGAATACCCAACGATCCCTGGTGATGATGGCGATGGTGCACACCATGTGACAAAGAAGGGAAGTTGGAGATGGTGACGCCTAAACTCCGTGGCATACACTTGTTCCCTGAACCAGCTCGCATGGTGCCTCAGGTAGATGGAGCTAGGCACTGCAAATAGGTCATCTCGGGGGGTGTCAGGTCTTCCATTTCCGTCCACCGCTTGGCCTGCAGAGGCAGTCGGGGATTTTATGTTGCACAGGGTCCCACAAGCGCCGCCTAGTGTCACCCGCTGACGAAGGTCGTTCATTGCAAAAACCCATCCCTCACAAAACGGATAAGCTCTAACTTTTCTTTTCGGTACCAAGGGCTTTGTTTTTCCTATTCCGGAAGAAGATGCCTCACTTCGCCGCAAAACCACCTCCATAGTGGAGTCCCAATGAAAACATTTCTAAAGTTTTCAACTCAAGTTTCCCCATTTTTTTTTGCAACAAGCGTCTTTTGCATCCACAAAGTTGTGGGGTCCAGGCCTTAGACTTTTAAAAAGTGTACAACATGGTGAATTGAGACTTTTTTATTCTCACTGGTGGCCAATTAAAATTTTCTGGTTCAAGCCCCCCAAAAAACACAGATAGCTGTCAAAAAACATGAATGAAAGCACTCCCTATGGTTGGAGAATGCCGAGCCTGCAAAATTTGTTACGTGGAGAGTCCTTCAAGCAAGGGCCTCATTGCACGGGTCGCGCTGCACTACTCTCCGAGTCACAAATCTGCACTAACTCTCTGAATCAAGGAGGAAAAAAACTCGGAGAGCTTTTAGAAAGGCTTCACCAAATCGACTTTTTGCAGGAGTATAGTTAATAGACTGCAACACTTTTTTTTTTTTATGTTTATCCAGAGGAGTCTCCGTCATGCTCCGAATTCGGAGAGCGTGCCTTTAACATCAACCTATAAAATTTATTGTGTTGTCTGTCTATGTTATCCACACGCTCTCCAATTCGGAGAGTGCACTTGGTTCTATGGCACCTGGGTTGTGGGACTGGCGGGGGGGGGGAAACAATTTTGCTTGCTATTAATATATATATATATATAACCGCAAATTCTCCGCAAGTCGTGTCAACACTCGCGACGTAATTGCGACGCGGCGCCATCCACTACCACACAACTTCGCGGCGCAAAGTCCAGCAGCAAACGGGGGAATTTGATAAATACCTTTCCCGACCCGTCGAAGAACATCGTCGGAGCTACGACTGCGCTTTAAACCAGGTCAGTGTTAGCCGGTACCAAAAAATTGGCGCGCTACCACTCACACACGAGTCTCCTACTGCCTAACCCAAACAAGAGCAATGGGTGTTTCGCCGGAATTTCACCGGCTCATCAGAGGCCTGACACTCGCAGGTAATCTCCTTACACTGCAAATCCTCCGCAAGTCGTGTCAACACTCGCGACGCAATTGCGATGCGGCGCCATATATATATATATATATATATATATATATATATGTATATATATATGTATATATATACACTTGTACTTAATCTGGCTAAGAATTGTGTTCAGATGCATGTAGGTTGAATGCACGTACTGTAGGCAAAAAAAAAAAAAAAAAACATCTTAATTGTTTATGAATTTGGCACATTCACAGGGCGCACTCATAGGCAAAATTAGGCGCACGATCTCACTCGTAGTCAACCTGTGAAATCCTGCTTGCTTTTTAGGAGGGGGGGAAAAACAACCAGTGAATGTAGATTAATGTGGAGATATTTGCGTTCACATTCATGAATATTCGCCATGCATCAGGGTGCATTCACTAGGCGCATTGAAAGGTTGAATAAGTGCATAATCCCGCTCTCAGTCTACTCGTGCAATTCTGCTTACTTAGAAAAAAAAAAAAAAAAAAACTTAGATGGTAGATTGGGTCTGCGCAAGAGCGTCCACAAGCTTTGGCCGATAGACTTGGTTCAGGACTTCGAGAATTTTCCTGGTCCCCACTCTGCAAAATGAGGCATCGCTGCACTCCTCTTCTCTCAGATTTAAGACATCTGAGAGTATCCTCACTTTTCGGAGAGTGGAGAGTAAGTGCAGTGATGACTCCCAAAACTCGATTTTGGAGAGTCTGACAGCTCTCCGCCCACTCTCCGTTTTTTCGGAGAGTAGAGGTAATGCGGTGAGACTTGGACCCATGGTCTAAACTCAAATTCGGAGAGTGTGCCTTTAGTCTGGGTGAAAAAAAATAATGATGACGCCATGTCTTCTATTGCTGTCGTGGTGTCTGGTAGTGCACTCGCAAAATGGAGAGTCGAACAGTGGAAAGTAAGTGCAACGATAAAAATAAAACAGTGAATTTGGAGAGTCTAACAACTCTCCGTGCACTCTCTGATTTCATGGAGAGTGGAGGGTAATGTAGCGAGACCCTTCTTAGAGGAGTTTCTACAGATTTGTTAATCAACGGTAAGTTGTTTGAATTTTTCCCTATATATCGATGGGTGAGACAAGCGTGCCCTAAGGCGCTCTACCTATACATTCTTATGTTGAAATGCTACACACCAAGATCATAGTTGATATAGTCGGTCTTCCCGTGGTATCTTTTCTGGATTCGCTCAAGCTAAAAATCACTCCTTTGCAAACGACACCTCTATCCTTTTGTTGTTGGAGGAAGTGTCTTTGCGGTTAACGTGGCATGTTTTGCTGCAGTCACGGAGGCGAAGACAATTGTGATAAGACGCTATTGTTGGTCATCTATGACCATGTATCATTGAACCATTGGGGGATAAAAGTTTAAAAGCTATACGGGGATCGATGGTTGTTGGGTCTTCAACTTTTATCAACATGTCCGCTTAGCTAGACACATTTTAAAGACAATAGCTATGGTGGCAAATTGGGCAAAATGCAAGGGGCGGTGGCAAATTGGGCAAAACGCAATGGGGCCGCATAACCTGGTAGAGTGCTTACTCTAAACAATGTGATTTTTTCGAAAATATAGTATGAGCATGAACGGCGCCCCCTACTGTCCGCGATTTACACAGACATTAAACAGTTAACCACGAGATACTTGTGGAAGGAAACTGTGAAAAAAAAACATTATTGTCCAGGATGAGCGGGAACAAGGTGGTGCAAAAAAGTCTTTCTCAATCATCAAGGCAAAAAAGTTTTAGATAACACTGAATATAATCAACAGAGGAGATCGGAAGTTGATCAGAGGGCTTCTGCACCGGGATAAGTGGCATCTTGCTCTTACCCTCATTTTGAATACAACGCGTCTTTTAAAATCCCCGCCTTTAAAAGGGGGGGATAAATTTTAAAATTTGGAAACCATTCTTGGACCTTACTTTAACGGAGTAAGTTATTTCAGACGCTTGTCGTGATGAATGACAAGTGATTAAACATCAGGGCGTTGGGGACATCGATTGTAGCACTCGATACTACATGTACTGAACTCGGCCAGGTTTGTTTAAATCTTGAGTGCTCTTTGAGAACAAAATGCAAGTCACTTCTCATGTCACAATAAAGAAATTTGATCGACAAGTTGTGTTACCATGTGGAATGTAAGAGATGTTGTTCAACAGGCGAGAAATCCGCCTCTGCCCTACAAAAGAGGAAAGGAAAGTATCCGGATCAATATTTCGTGTATTGGGATTTGTTCTGCTTGAAAGTAGGACACTGATTATAATCAAGTACATATTTCAATGCCCTTAAGTTAAGTTAATCTTGATTAAAATTGACACATGCACCCTGAATTTCTACAAGGCATTGCATAACTTCATATTTGATGAGTGCGAAAGTGGCGCTGGATTGTACCCTGCTCAGTGGCTAGCCCAATCGCATAGGCTTCTAGTGTGAATGCATCACACTAGATTAATTATGGACGAAAACTATTTTTCGGGCAGCTTAGTCAGAGCATTGGTTTAAAGTTCCTCTGGATAATGCTTATTGTTGATTAATCAATTTTGATATTTTCGATTTTTCGCTTCTCCAACCCTAAGTGAAGGCTATAAACCCTCCTGATGATAGAGGGATCATTCGACATCTAATTCACCAATTACCAATCAATTTTAAGAGTGATGTTGATAATCTGTCATAAAGTGAACAACAACAACGTGAAGAGTTGATAGTCCAAGAGGGAGACTTCTCTTTGGTCCTAACACCATTTAAGTTTCAGTTTTGTCTTCAATTCACCAAATTTATCGATGACAGTTTGAACAAACTATGTGCGTGCATGGGTTTAAGTAAAAGTCACACTTGTTGGCTGGACCTAACTCACTCTTGAGTTTTCAGAGTTAAAAGCTATATCGAGGCACCCACCATCGGGGCAATCAGTGAATAGTCATTAACTGAACATTGTACTCAACTCGTCCGATCGAAATTTGGATTTCGTGTAATATTTGAAGTCTGGAATTAATTATTAACTCACAACTCGGGTTTCACCACGGTTCCGTCATGCAACCTTAGGAGATATTACAACTTTGCCTCATGTCCTTAGGGTTTGCGTCAAGTTTTTTCTATTTCGTTGAGATCTGTATCGGGGTTCGTTTTGCTCAAATGACTTATACCAAGCCTCAACTACACCGACGTTTATGTAAAGGTCATAACTTCGATAAATATGAGAAAATTGGATTCGTAAAAAAAAAAATCGCACTTAAATCGATCCTGAGTGATGTTCGTCGTTGAGGTCACGTTGTACCATGACTAATTCACGGGTCGGGAGCTGGGATAAGTCCCTGTGTTGTTCCGCTGATGGCTCGTCTTTCTCGTTATGTGTTTTTTCTTTGTCTTTGCCTTTTGTCGTGTTCTCGGCTTCTGATTCCTCTTCCTCTTCGTCTTCATCCTCTTACTGGATAGGGAGCGATATCGGTTTAGGATCGTCATCAAACGATACCTCCCCGTTATCACGATGAGCTATCCTAAAATCTTTCATATCATAATGGTTGGGGGAGAGCACGTACATATCGAGGAAGTTCCAGTTACTAGCTGGGTCATGCTGGTCCAGAAAATGTTCAAAGTTTTTCGTGCAGCTTATCCAGATAACCGCTGGCGTTAGGGTTCGCTCCAAAGTTAGGGGTTCCGTTTGGTTTTGATCGCTTGGATTGAAGGAGACGATGCTCAGAGGCAGATCGCCGATTATCTGTTATAGGAAGACGAGGATCTCGTTGGCAACTATCACTCTCCATCGTGGTGCCACCTCATCGAAAAGCAGTCCCACAAGGAGTCCAGTTGTTCGTGATGGCCACACTTGCACTAGGAGTAGAGTTATCTCGTTCGGATAAACCACTTCCCGATTTTTGTAATAGTGCGCCCAATGCGCCTTTACAAATAGCATGCAAAAACTGGTTGTCACAGATCCAACTTAATTGCAAGTATACCGAGGATGGAAAATAGGTATTGCTATCAGGCGAAAGAGTTGGAAGATCATAGGGGAGAAAGAAAGTAGAGAAGCGATTCATCGGCGAGGAAGGTGGAAAGGATGAAGAACAAGAAGTAATGGGCCGGAGGATCCGAAGTACTGGATCGTAGAGAAAAGGTGTCGATACACTCCGTGCCCACCACTTGTTCTCCAGGCCTGGCCAGTTGTTGTCGCCAATCCATCACCAGTTCACGCCCCCAGTCATATAGTCTCTCTACCACTTCGCTCTACCGATCAGAGCAGATACTGCAAAGATCGTCGCTGAACACGACGATCATCGTTACGTCACTTTACCTGGGACGAGAGAAGCGTAAAAAGTTGGGTGCTTCCACCAGGATCACTGCAGAACCACGACCCGACGATCATCACTTTCAATGCCCCATACCTAGCTTGCGTGTTAAACAACTACACAAACTGTAATAGATCGTGGCAGAGCCGCGGATGAGACACTTCAAGTTGACGAAACTGTAGAGATTGTCGAGGCTGAAGAAGTCGAGCAAAGATGGTCGGCTCAGGTGCGAGACTCATGGTGATGGTTGCGAGCAGGGGGAATCAGAAAAATGGGAGGTAAGAGCGGGATCCTTGATGATACAAGAGAGAAATGAGGAGGAAGGAGTGGGACAGTCGAGGGAAGGAAGAGGACAAAGATAGGAGATATGGCAGACGATAGGAAAAGAGTTATGACTTGCGCTAGTTTCAAGAGCAATGCACACAGTATTCACCCCGTTAGGTCTAAGTTCCACTATGTGAAAGCAGCTAGAAAATTTGGGAGCGAGTTTCCCATTGCGTGCACATTTACATAGCTATACTAGGTCCCTTGATTTATATTGAATTTGAGGGCCCGCATTGCCATTCTGGGCCGTGTAACTGCAGACCTGCCTACCATGGGCCAATTCTGTCATTCTTTGTCTCTTACGGGTCAATCTAGGGACTGCCTTTTCCATTAATTCATCGTACATTTTTGGCCTTAGCCTTGAGGGACGCTCGCGTGCCTTTTCCCCGTGGCTTGACAATTTTCGAGACATCCCGGATGATGTCACATAAAATACTGTTAGTCCATAGCTGAAAGGGGGTATATCAAGTCGATTTGTGGGGGGTGACCTGGTGAATTTCAATGATTTGGTACACAATCCCGGACCAGGGACGCGTGTCATTAGCCGCTTAATTCCACCGTAGCACGGTCTTAATAATTCAATTCGTATTTTTTGAGAGTTCATTGGACTGGGAGATGTGCGGAACAATGCGTTAGAGGGCAACACCTCATGTGTCAACAACTCTTTTACTTCAACCTTGGACTAAGACTCATTGTCGGTTAAGATTTCCTCTGTATATAGCTGGGTGTTGAGATAGCGGTCGATGTAGGGAGCTACTTCCGAGGCTCTATGCGTTTTACAAGGATAAACCTCTATGTATTTTGAAAAATGATTAATTAAAACCAATAAAATTGAATATTCACAACGATTAGGGTCATGTCGTACGTCAATATCCATCGTATCCATATTGACGCGCTGAAACGAACACTCTACTTTCATCGAAACTATGGTCTTTGGCCCACGGATTAGTGTCTGATCCGCGATTCAGACTGGACAATTGTCGAACTTACATCTTCGCAAATACTTGACCAGAACCATTGATTACGATGATAGTTACTTTTGCGACACGTATCACAATGTGATCATCCCACTCCTCGTGAGCGCATTGTGTTCAATCATACCGTTGGAACAGGTGAGAAATATCAACCATAATCCCGATCCGTTTGTTTTACGCTTCTCTAGATGGTTGTTGATCGATCGATAATCCTCTGATCTCTCGGTCCCACGACGCTTGTCATGCTTTGTGTAGCTATTCGGCGATTTGCCAACTAATTTAGTCAATAGGACATTATTCATTCAGATTTCCTCTCGTCGGTATTTTTCTTCGTATCCGGGTTCGTCGGTCCTAGCGGCTTCAAATCGAGTTTCCATAGGAAGCTTATCTGTTCGACACAGAGGACACTTCCATACTTTACTAATCATTGGATATCGAATACATGTGCCATGCCCGTGATTAACAAACGTGGCGCAGTCTATCCAATCAACAAATCTAGACTCGTGTGAGTAAAAATCCACTTCGTAGACTCGTGGCATGCACATACAAAAATAACATAATATATTTGGGAGATCGGGGAAGAATGAAGGGTCGGTGATTTGTGAGGGAGTGAAATAATCAGGGGGAGGTGAGGAAGCAGTCATCGCTTTTGAGTGAAGATTCAAACCTTATGAATGACCTCCACCTCGCCGTACTTGAGCTCACTCTTTGGTTCTGGGTCGTTCCAAGGGATCAGTTCCTCGCTTGCAAGGCCCTTGTCGAGCCGATACGATCTTGTTAGTCCGTCAACGTTTTCGTGTCGCTCGTTCTTTCAGTGGCAAATGCCAAACTCCATGCTCTGCAACATGGTATCCAATCATCCTAGGATACGGGAATAATCCTTCAACTTCTTCAGGGCTAGGAGTGGCTCGTGATCTGTAAACAACGTGAACATTTGGTCGTATAAATACGCTCAGAAATGACTGATACCCCATAAGGAAGCAAAGCATTCCCCTGCTGGCACGGAGTAATTTCTCTTGCATGCAGGTACAGTCTTTGAAGGATTCCACCATGTGTTCCTATCTGTCTGGTCACACCTGGGCCAAGATCGTCGAGATCACTTCGGGCTCCCAATCCGTGATTCTTGAGGTCTTACCTCATAAGAATGGGGGCCGAGATCATAGCCACCTTCGGTTTTCGAAACGCTTGATTGCATTGGGGAGTCTAAATCAACGGCTGCTCATTCTTCAGAAGATTTGTGAGGGGTCCCACAATTTCTGCAAATCCCTTGATAAACCTTCGATAGTATGAGGTCTGTCTAAAAAACGTGCGGATTTGCATGAGCGACGTGGGCACAGACGCTTCCTACACAACTTTCACCGTATGAGGTTCCATTTTCAATCCCTTATCGGTAACCACGTGACCCAAAAAAAAATCTTTGTAAGGAAAAGCTGGCATTTCGTGAGAACGACTTTGAAACATACGTTTTTTAATGCATGTGGCGCCCACTCAATATATTGTATGTGCCCCTCATAGGTGCTTGAATACATCGAAATATCATCCATATACACAATCATATAATAATTAGTAATGCTTAGCGTCAGCTGTGATTTTCGTGCGAAGTTCTGGAAGGTCGTTTTCATCGCACACTAAAATGTAGCTTCAGATGATGATGACTGTAGTCCTACAATGAACAATCAATCGAATGAACTGTCGGAGGAAGACTGTCGACAATAGAACTATACACAGGAAGATCCGACTATAGATTGTCCACATCTTGAAACAGAACATCATCGGGATCGGCCCCTGGAGGAAGAACAGTCTATAAACTGTCAGGACCAAAGGACTGACACTGAACAACGGGACATGGAGAATGTTAGTGCAAGACTTCCTAAGGACCTGCTGGACAGCCTGGAGGAACATGATCTTGACTGCTTAGAAGCCCTGAGGGACAACTACTAGTAGCTGTACTATGGACAAAACTAGGGATACCGGAATGCTTCATAAACAGGGTAGAATGTATGGCAAGATATAGGACTTACGAAGTAGGTTACTGTTAATAAAAGACATGGTATTGAAAATGCTTCACAGACATGGTAGAATGTATAATACGATATGATAGGATACAATAACCTACTTAGTGGCCTACTGATTAACCAATACTAAGGATAAAAGACATGCTATTGGATTGTCCTACATGCTTAGTAGAATGTATGACAAGATACATGACTTAGGAAGCGGGTACAGTGAAACTCAATATCATTACGAATTGTGTAGCTTGGAATCTTTGAAGAGAACTGTATTGTATGTTGGGGCCGTGAGAATGAGATCTTAAAACACAAGGAATGATATGATATATGAAGTGTGTGATACATAGGACAAAAATCGTAGAACGTGAACTGTAGATAACAGATATTGGGGGAACATGGGTATTGTGGAAAGGAAAGAGAGATGGGAGCTCGACACGTAAACTGTTGGGGATAAATGTTGGGGGGATGCGGGATTTGTACAAAGGGGAATGACGGTTTTTTTTATAGAGGGAACATGGGTGTTGTGGAAAGGGAGGAATGATGGGAGATTGACACGTAAATTAGTAGGGATAAATGTTGAGTAATAGGGGATCTGTAGAAAAGGGAAGGGCGTTTTTTTTTTTTTTTTTTTTTTTTCCCTTAGGAAGGGAGTCTGCACTAAAAACAGATACTATTTATAAACAAACTGAAACATTGGGACGAAGTGATGACATACAGAAACCAGGGATACAGTTCTTCGTGGGGAGCGAGGAATGGAGGGGGAAACCTAGCACCATGAGGCGCTTCGTGGTTGGAAACAGCGACTGTGTTTCACTGAGGTCTCCCGGCTGGTTCCTCTCACAAAACGCCACATGATGAGTTCGTCCTCCCCCAACCCTGCTCCAAGCAGTCAAGGCGCTTGTCTTGCCCGAAACCCCCGCCCTCCACCTTTTTTGTCTACCTTACCTTTTCTTTCTGTGAAACCTTGTCTATCTTTGCTTGGCAGGTGATAAGCAACAGGATTGTTGCCCCCCATAATAGATGGGCTTGAGTGTGTTGTGTTTAAAAATAAAATAAAAAATATAGCTGGTGCATTGCAGATACCGATTGAGCATCGGATTTATTACTAGGGCCCCTTAAAAAGGACGAAATTCAATCCCGTTTTTGGGCGGTCATCATTTTTGATGTGAAGGTAATGAAAGTCATGGCAGACATCAAATTCGTTAAAAAACCGAGAGCACATCCAATAGCATCCAACAATTCATCAACCCGAGGGACAAGATAACCATCTTTAATCGTGATATCATTCAACTTTCGATAGTCAATACAGATTCGAATCCCTCCCGTCTTCTTATGTACAATCACTACTATAAAATACCAAGGTACAATCACGGGTTCGATCCACCCATTAGTTTCAAATTTTTCGACTCTCTGGAATGCAGTAAGTCACTGCGTAGGGGAGTATCGATATGGAGTACAGTTAATCGGCGGGTGGTTCCCCGTAATAATTTCATGCTCAATTATATTTGTCATACCAATGGCGTGATCATGCACACTCAATACGATAGCATATCCATGCAATACATCTTTAAAAAACTCTCATATTTCTTAAGGAACATGAGACGGGATTATGATCGTTGGATTAGTACGGAAAATATTGAGCAAAAGCTCAGAAGAATCAGGGTCAAGCGAACGCATTCCCTTTATACTAGAAAACATTTAACTCCTAGTTTTGACAGAGAACACAGTGGCAAGCATATGTGACTCTGTGGGACTACCCGTTTCTGTTTACTTTTTTTTTTTTTCAATCTCTGGATCAGCGGTGCTCAGCACAATCTTCAATCCCGTTAGCTCCGTCATTTTCTCCATGAAGTTTGAAACGTCACTAATCAGTGTTTCCATATTTTTCTTAATTAATCATACCATTGAGTTTTCATGAACAAAGGTCGAGGCAATGAGGCAGAAAGATCGATCTGTTGGTACCTCCTTCGGAGAGAAAGTGTACCCTCGCACAAGGTACGAGGGAGTTCCAAGAGGTTAATCATATTTGCGATCTGCAGTATCAGTTATCCGCGGAAAGAGACCGAAGGGATTCAAGTTTTTGTAAGGCTTGAAGTGAAAAATGACAAAGGAGGTGGGGGAGCAGCGATAGTGCCTTCAATATTTAAATAGAAAGAATGAGTGGCTCGCAGAACGATCTCGAATTCTTTTTGTGCTTCCGAATCAAAGAGTGGAACTAACTCGCTTCACTCTTCTTCAGTTGGTGCATGATTCGAAAACTTCACGTGATTCTTCTCATCGTATCCTTCTTTCAAGTTCTTAGAAGAGAGAGATTCACTGTTGCTTTCTTCCGACGAATTGTCCTTGGTTTCATCGAATATGGTCTCCTGTATCTCAAGCATCCTTATCCGCACCGCCTTATCTACGATCCCGACGGTCTTTTTCAGGGAACGCATGGAAATACGCGAAGGAAAACTTCGTGGTTTTCCCCCCAGTGTGGACGAGAATGAGTTGTTTCGAATCAAAATGCAAACGTGCATCCACAACCATAGCCCAGGGCAATCCCAATAACACAGAATAGGATTGTACGTTTATTACTAACCCATTGACTAATACATGCACTCGCCCAACCTTGACTGCCACATTTTCAATCATCCCTACAATGTTCATGATTTCTTCGTCAGTCAAGACATAGTTGTCCTTTCCTGAGAGGGGGATAATGAAGTTTAATCACCATGTTTTTCAGACCGTGTCAAGTGAGAGTGTCAAGGCGGACGATCATGTATCGATTGAGGCATTGAATGAGTTTTACCCACACCTCGCAATCACAGTCTGCACTTTTCTATAGCAGTGGTCGGACGTGGATGGAGTGATTTTTTTCAGTATAAGAAATCATTGTCACACGACTGCCCTCGAAAGGTTTCTGTTTATCCGGAGGATCAACGACAACTATAAGATTCGTAAGAAAAGTGGATGATTCTGCCATCTCCTCCTTTTTCTTTAGCATTCGTTGGACTCGATAATATGTAATTCATTTCTGGTTCTTTTGATATTGTTGATGGAGCCTATCGTTTGTATCCTCTGATATGGTTGGGAAATGGTCAGTTGTAACGACGACTCAAATATCCAGTTTCTTCAGCGTTTGTAGGACATTGATATCCCCTATCCGGAACTGAGGTCCAGGTTCCAATTCGCGCTCCACCCATTCAAGCTCGTCTTCACCAGGACGAATAACTCCAACCAGGCCAACCAATTGAAGATACTCAGTAGGATCGGCGAAGTTTGCGGCTTCAAATGAAGCTCCAGAAGTCGACTTAGCCATCATGATGTCCGGAGGTAGAGGAGGAAGTGGAAAAGGGGAACCATATCCTGATTCACCGGCTCCTTCGTGCAAGGTAGCTACCTATCCCTGATTAGTGGCCACAAAAGCGGCCGCATAAGGGGGTTGATTCCGTTTCGGAAGGGGGCAATCTGGAGCGAAGTGTCCGGGCTACTTATAGTTATAACATTTCACTCTTGCTCGAGGACCGACAAATTGGTGAGGTACAGGGGGAGCAAGGAAAGCAGCTTGAGTCGGCACAGAAGGGGCCAACAGCCAGGGGTAAGTCGAGGAATGACTAGCGCGCTGCGTTTTGGCACTCGTACCCATGAGTTCCTGCAATACTTGTTGTAATCGATCCATCTGGGAGGTATGAATTTGTATCACATGATTCATCTACTCCGCTTGTCGGGAAGTGGCCATGTGAATCGTATGAGCTAGGTGAAAGTTTGTGATGGGCACTTGCATCGCTGACTGAGGTAAAACCGTGGTTATAGGAGGTAACTTGATCGGAGGGGGATGAGGAGAGGTGGGAGGTGAGACAACAGAAGGGGGAGTACGAGGGGTAAGACTCGGTGTGGTCCATTCGGATTTTCGGGCTCCGAGTCGTGGCGATGATAAGATCGGTCAATCGATCTGAGCCAAGATTGTCGTTTGCCGCCACGTCTTCTATCGTATCATCTATGTCTTCCTCGCCTTGATCTATGTACTTGCGAGTATCTTGCGAGTCCAACTCGAGTGCCTTGGTGATGATCCCCGGGAGCTGAGTCGTTTTAGGATGAACTTTCTTTTCCAGCTTCACTTTCAAGACTGGATTGCGAAGGTGATTTATGAACCAGCCTCGAGCAACGCTCTCTTCCTGTTCAGACTTATCCGGAGCTGCTTGAAATCTATACACAAAACCGGGCAACAACTTTCTTGGTTCTTGAGGGTGCGTTTTCAACTCAAATCGTGCAGTGTCCTCAGTCACCTCATCAAACCTTTCAAATAAGTTTTTTTTGAACGTAGCCCAATCTTCCCATGTATGGTGTTTAAACCAATCCTGAGTTGTGTTTCTTACAACCAGAGCGATGACTCCAGGAAGATCATCTGTGTCATAACTCTGAGCTTCCACGGCTTCGAGCCATGCCTCGAGATAGGTGTGATTGGGATAAAATGGTAAGGTGGTTGGGATGTCTGCTCTACCCTTGCCTCCACTAACTATTTCAAGGGACGGGAGGGCTTCTTTGATTCATCCGAGTTGATGTTTGTCCTCTCGCCAGCTCGCCTCACTATCACCACAACTGATACGTATCGGCTCCGATACCAACCACACGCCCTGGTCTGTGTACTTGCGGACGGAGTGATTAACATGCGGAACAAGCCCTAGAAGAACAACAAAATGGAGTGTGCCAAAGATTTCTAGAAAAATTTAGTGCATGGACACACAGGGAGCTGAAATCCCCCTTGTGGTTCCGGTTTCAGAAAGGGAAGGTCATCGCTGTGTGGGAAAGCAATAACGAGCGCAAGTTTCAAACATTCGTTCAATCCAGAAGTATCTTTGAACCTCCATGCGGGCTACTCAACGTCTTTTCGACTGGAAAAGCAGAGATACACACGCAGGATCTTGTTTTCGAATTAAGTCTCGGTGCTGCTTGTTACACAGTTCAGAATCCGACGTAGACGACCTCAACCTGGTCGCCCTTTCCTTGTGTTTGTCCTCGCCGCATATCTGGTAGTGGAACCTCTTTTCCCAATAACACTCGGTGCAGCGGCAATTACAACATAGAGTGTTGGGCCAATGAAGTGCCACTGTCGTCCACGGGGTAACAATTAGTTCGTTAAATGACAATAATAAGGAGTGCGACAAAAAATGAGTATCAACAATGACGAAACCAGTACCTATGAACCTTGAGCATCTTGTTTCGGGAGAAAAGTAATAATGCCCTCCGATCTTCGCGATGACTTTCTGTACGTCCTACTCACATGCACGTGTCTTTTCCTCGTTGTACGTGAACAAACGTTGTGGGGATACGAGAAGTTTACGCCCAATCAGATCAGTATAATTGGCCACGTGACATAAGCGAGGTTCATTGCGTTTGTCCACTCAATCCGTTATTCGATCTAAAGAATAAACCAACGCAACATGAAGTTCTTATTATTCACGATACAGGCCGATCCGAGGCATGAGTCAATGCAATCCGATCCAATAAAAAAAAACAATTATCATTAATTTGTGCGAGTAGGGAAACGCAAATGAACATACATCGAAATAATCATACCAAGACTCGAGTTCATTCCTATCATCAAAGCAACAACTCAATTGACACAAAGAAAAAGTGTCCTTCACTTGCTTTGCTTAGTTGCCTCAATGGGTTATGGCCCCAGCGAATGGTGAGCATCAAAGAAGATGGGTGGGAGCAGGAGATTACTCTGGCATCAACCATTACCGACACTCAACATTAATCATACACAAGGAAGCAAAGGGGAAGATTTGAGCGAGATCTCCCGAGATTGCTGGTCTCTCAATCTCAATGATGCTTCACTTTCACGAGACGAGCGAGACAAAACCTCATAAGTTGGGATAGGGAAGAGAAAGTCATGAAAACATTCAGACATTCATAAAGAAAATATTGAGAGAGAGAGAGAGAGAGAGAGAGAGAGAGAGAGAGAGAGAGAGAGAGAGAGAGAGAGAGAGAGAGAGAGAGAGAGAGAGAGAGAGAGA
>BFEA01000155.1:2659994-2674806 GCA_003427395.1 Chara braunii | reverse complement strand
AAAACTGAAATTAGGGTTTGGGGGTCAAATTTTTCTTTTTTTTTTTTTTTTTTTTTTTTACCTGTTTTTGTTTCTTTGGCGGGGAGTAGGATGTTGATGTAATAACACGCGGCGACAAGGGGCAAGTCGGCGAAAGCTCATCCGCCGAGAGGCATCTCGATGTCCACGTGTCAGCCCATCTCGATAGGGTGTGGGTGTGGGTGTCCAGCACAGGAGGACGGGATTGGAGTATGTTGTTTACCTGGCAGCGCATCCTGATAGGCATCCCGATGTCCACGTGTCAGCCCATCTCGATACGGATACCGTTGTCCACGTGGCAACGCAATTGGATTTCCACGTTGTCAAATCAACCGCCTGCTCACGTATGAACGCAAACTAGGTGGAATTTTCCATTTTACGGGCCTGTCAAAAAAAAAACAAAAAACAACCTGAAGCTGTCGACTTAGGTAGATGGAGTGAATGACGTTATTTCGCTCTCTGACTAATATTAAAAAAAAAGGGAAAACGGAAGAGGCACTGTTGGGGTCCCGATTACTAGTCGAGGCAGGGAGTAGGATTAGTAAGCGAGTCGAGAACGAGCGATGATGAGAGTTCGATCCCAATCAGGAAGAGGGACTGTTGGGGTCCCGACTACTACCGGTAGTCGAGGCAGGGAGTTTTCGCAAATTTTCATTTTCGAGTATTAATGGGATTACTGCTTGGCGCTCTCGTCGTGGGGCGAGCTAACTAATACCCCCGCTCCTTCTCCTCCTCCCTTCCTCTTCCCTTCCTCCTCTTCTTCCCTCCTCCTCCCTCCTTCCTCCTCCCTCGTGGACCTTGTCGCCTCCGTCTTCCTCCGGCGCCCTCCGACGGAAACGAAAGCGAAAGCGGAAAAGGAAAAACGGAACTCACAAAAAAAGAGGAAACCCGTTGCAAAGCCTGATCTTGGACGTGTGCGCGCGCGCGCGCGTTCAATCGGTGGTAATCGAACGCTGGAGAGTCTTACGTGTCAAAGCTGGAGGAGTACACGTGTCAAATGCTGGCGGAGTAGACGTGTCAAATGCTGGAGGAGTAGACGTGTCGAACGTTGGAGGAGTACACGTGTCAAATGCTGGAGGAGTAGACGTGTCAAATGCTGGAGTACACGTGTCAAATGCTGGAGGAGTACACGTGTCAAACGCTGGTGTCAGAGAGCGAAAAGCTGACGTGGAAGACTTCGTATATGCTGTAGGACTGAGCGGATTGGATTTGGCGCGCAGCAACCGAGCGGCAGGTACTTGCGTGTGTGTGGGGGGGGGAGGGAGGAGAGGGGGACAGGAGAGGAGGAGGAGGAGGAGGAGGAGGTGGTAGGGGGGCGTGGGGAAGATCGTTGTGACGGGAGATATGGACGGGAGGGAGGAGTCGCCGGTTGGGGTCGGGATGGGAACGGCGGCTGGTGGCGATGAGGATGCCTATGTGGCGGTCGACGTGGCAGAAATATCCAGTCTGGATGACGTGGCAGTCGGTCATGGACCAGCGAGAAACGACGTAAGTTTTGGAACATCCCAAGGATGTAAGTTTTTTTTTCTTTTTTCTTTTTCTTTTTCTTTTTCCGAGTGATGGAGCAATTGAGTGCGGTGCAGCTTGAAATTGATTTGATTGATGGATTGGTTGACATGACTGTCATTTTTCTGATTGGATTCGATTACCAAAAAATCGGAGATTGATTGTCGGTTTTTGTGTCCACCGTTCTTGTGTTAATTGGATCTGCCAAGAGCTTACCATCATGCTCGGTTCACTCCCCCTCCTCCCCACACACATGAAAAAAAATGTTATAAAAGAAAGTCAAGAGAGAGAGAGAGAGAGAGAGAGAGAGATGCCTACGTGTGTTGTCGTGTTCGCTATACGCAACTCCACGAGATAAAGGCATGACTGTTTGTATGTACCTGTACTTGATGTCTCCATACATTAGAGAGAGCGGTCGGTCGGGGGGAATACAGAGAGAGAGAGAGAGAGAGAGAGAGAGAGAGAGAGAGAGAGAGAGAGAGAGAGAGAGAGAGAGAGAGAGAGATGGCTGTATGCCATTTTGTGATGGAATGCCGACCCGATCAGGAGGGAACTATTTCAAATTCAGAGTGTCGTGAAGATCACATACTGTATTAATCCAAAAAGAGTTTACCGAATTTTTTTAATTTTTTTTATTTTTTTTAATTTTTATGAGAAGGAAGTACGGCAATCGGGACATCCGTTAAATTTGGAACGAGAACGATACAGAGAAGATTAGCACGGGCCCTGCGCAAGGATGAGACGCATAAATCGAGAAATGGTCCACATTTGGGGAAAAAAAAAGAAAAAAAAGAAAAGTAACAAGGTAATGCGTAAGCGAATTGAGCGTAATGATGACGAAGATGCGACGAGCTCCTTTTTTTTTTTTTTTTTTTTTTTTCTGGCTCTGCAAAATAATTGAGCGAGGTCCTTTTTTTTGCCTGTTTTTTTTTTTTTGTTGCAACGAGGGCACTTATTTTCAGCCGTAGGTTGTGATGAATGGCTCTCGACTCGAGCCGTTGATCAGCGGGTGGAAGGTTCCATCTGTTTTTTTTTTGTTTTTTTTTTTTTTTCCATTTTCAGATCGTGTTAGGGCTACCTTTTTGTTTCTCTTTTTTTTCCCCCCTCCTTTTTTTTTTTTTTTTTTTTTTTTTTTTTTTCTTCTGGTTTCCCCTCTTTCTTCCCCTTTCTTTCGTTTTCTTTCCTGTTGTTATTCATTTTTCCCCATTTTTTTGAGGATAATTTTTTCTTCGCCGGGTTTTGTCTCCCAACTATCATCAGGGCCGAGGTCCCACTCGCAAAGCCGATTGAATTAAGCGTCTGAATCTGGATGTGTTTAATGCAGAGATGCAGAAAAGCAGATCGGTCTCGATGTTCTGCCCTTGTCAATGAAAACGTCCAGATTCAGGCGTTAAATCCAGCCCTTTTTCCTAGTGGGACCTCGCCCCAGGAGATGCCACAAGCTACCGTTAGCAAAACTACCGTTAGCGAAAGCTACCGTTGGGGAGTGTGACATGCCTTTTTTTTGTGACTCGCATTCTTAGTTCGCCGCCAAGGCCAGAGTGGCCCGGCCAAAAAAATATATGTATATATAATCTAGGCTACCAGAGTAGCCCGGGTCCACTTGCCGGGCCTGGCAAAAAGGAAATAAAAAAAAATAAAAATAAAAAAATATATATATATATATTTTTATTCAAATTTTTATTTTAAATTTGGTTAAGAATTTTGATATGACTCTGAGGCAAAAGTGGTTCAGTTTATTTTTCTGCATAACATAGTCTTTTTTTCGGTTTTTTTTTTTTTTTTTTCGGCTTGGACCTTCCCTGGTCCTTGCACGGCCGGGCTGCCCGCTGGTAGCCTAGATATTTATATATATATTCATGTGATCAGGGTAACCGGCATTCGGGACGGGCCGAACGCCCGAGCCCGAGCCCGAGCCCGAGCCCGAGCCCGAGCCCGGCCGTTCGGGCCGAACGCAGACCCAAAAAAAAAAAAAAAAAAAAATCAAAAAAATTAAAAAAATCTTAAAAAAAGATATGTTTTGAAGAAAAATAAACTAAACAAGATTTGCCTGAGCATTACATCCAAATTCCTTGCAAGATTTGAAATAAAAATAAATTACGAAAAACAAATACTAATAATAAAAATAACAAAAAATAAAAAAGAATTAAATTTAGTGAGTTCGCGAGCATGTTTTCGACACCGCCATCTTTGGCGATTTTTCATTTTTTTTTTTGAATAGCTAAATGCCCTGAAAATTTAGATATGTGTACTTCACATAATGCAAAACACACTAAAAAAGTTTCAAAAAATAATAAAATTGTTTAGACCCCGAACTAAAGTGAAAACAAAAAGTAAAAAGTGAGAAAAAACGTGGGCAAGCACGTTTTGACACCGCCATCTTTGGCGATTTTTAATCCTTATTTGGCTGAGCCAAATGACTTGAAAATTAATAGGCGTCATAGAGAACTCACAAAAAAAAAATCAGAAAAAAACAATTATTTTTAGGCCCCGAAATAATTTTTGGCGGGGCCCGAACGCCGTCGGGGTCGGGTTCACGTACGGGGGGTACGGGGTCCGAACACGACCCCGTACGGGACCCCAAACGCCCGTACGTACGGAGGTCTACCTACGGGCTGGTAACCCTGCATGTGATGATATATATATATGATTCTTTTATTCTTAATTTGGTAAAGAATTTCGATGTGACATAGTTTTTTTTTCCTTTTCTTTTTGCTGGAACAAATTCTCTTGCCCTTGCCCGGCCGCCCGCCCGGGCAACGAAGCTGACCCCGGGTGGACCGGTCGGTAGCCCAGACGTAAGCAGTTTTTTGGGGTTTTGTTTTTGAAGATGTAAGCCGAAGACGAGTCTATAGGGACTCTCTTTTTTTTTTTAATTCATTTTTAATATTTAAAAAATACCCAGAAGGTCGGTCTAATTTATACTAGGCACTTCTCGCTCGACAGCAGACAAACGTGGGGAATACTACAAAAAAAAAAAAAAAAAAAAAAGGGAGGGTAAAAAAAAAAAAAAAAAAAAAAAAAAAAAAAAAAAAAAAAAAAAAAAAAAAAAAAAGGGTGGGGAATACGTTGCGCTGTACACAGCAGAAAGTGAAAAAGGAAATGGACGAGACAGATAAACTGAGATGATACAAAAAGAAAAAGGAAAAGAAAAAAAAAGGTTGGATGGAAAAGACGGAAAAAAGAAATCAAGAATAGGGAAAAAAAAATACAAGGGGAAAAAAAAGAAAATAAAGGGGAAAAATAAAGTTCGAAAGGGAAAAGAAAAGGAGGTTCCAACCTTTGCACCCTTTTTTTGGGGGGGGGGTCCAAATTGCATTTGTAATTTTGTACCCCATTGAAACATGGGAATAGTACCCTTTATATACCCAGTCCCAGCGTCCAACTTGCATCTATACCCCGGAAATGGCTTGTGCAAATTATTTGCATACCCGGACCCAAGGTGGGCCAAGGTTGATACCCCACCAAATTGCAGTTATACCCCGCTATCCGAATGCTCAAGTTATGTACATGCCCCGGCTAATTTTGTGCATACCCAATTTTATTTTTTCCTGCCAGGTTTCTGGAGGCATGACCATAATTTTGTGCTTCCCAACCAAGGGCCTGTGGAAGTGGGTACACATATAATTTGGCGCAGGGGAGTAGGGTATTTTACCTTAAATTATTTTAAAAAAAGAGTAGAATTACCTTAAGTTGGACAGGGTTGGGGTATAAATGCAAGTTGGCCGCTGGGACTAGATATTAGGAGGTAATTCCCATCTTTAAATGGGGTACAGATGCAATTTTTGTTTTTTTTTTGGATTTGTAAGCAGCTTCAACCTGTATTCGTGGGGAGGAGCATGTGCTGGGTATAGCGGGAATTCCTATAGGTAAATGGGTTACTGACTAGGCTACCAGCCGGGCCGCCCGGGTCCCGGGTGGCCAGCCCGTGTAAGGACAAGGGAAGGTCCGAGCCACAAAAAAAAAACAAAAAAAAAACGGGAAAAGAACTATGTTATGCAGAAAAATAAACTGAACAACTTTTGCCTCAGGGTCACATCGAAATTCCTTGCCAAAAAAAAAAAAAAAAAAAAAAAATTAAATTAGTTTATTTAATTTTTATTTTTTTGGCCCGGCCGGGCAAGTGACCCCGGGCCACTCTGGTAGCCTAGGTTACTGATGAAAAATTCCTTTTTTTAATTTATATTTTTTATTTCCCCACATGAAGCTTCCCTTTCGGGCTTTAAAAAAAAAAAAAAACCTTTTTTATTTATATTTTTATTCGCACCCTGTCTATCTACTCCGCGTCTGCCTCTTCCTTTCCTAATTCGTATGCGGTCTTAGGGTAAACAAAAAAAAAAAAAAAAAAAGAGGACTTTTTCGACTGAGTCGGGCTGTAATCCTGCTCAGATGCGTGTACCGGAAAGTCCACACGCCAGGTCCTTATTGGATTGCATCTGGCCGTAATTCTGGTCAGATGCTTCCCGGAAAGTCCAAGTTTGAGTACGTCCATGGTCAGTAGTTTTTTTTTTTTTTTTTGTGTGTGCGGTAATTTATACGGGGCAGGCCCGACTAATATTATGTTCGTGCTTGGAGTGCATGAACCTGGCCGTAATAGTGGCAAGGTTCATGCTTTCCTTGCATGCACCTAGTGTCAGCCGGGTCTGTCTCTTATGGGGCAAGGCAGGCTGCACTGGTGCTACGGTTTTCTGCTTGGAGAACATGAACCTAGCGAGAATAGTGGCCAGGTTCGTCCATTCCCAGCATGGACACAGTATCAGTGAGGTCTGCCTCTCTAGGAAACATGAACCTAGCTAGGATACTGGCAAGGTTTGCGCGCTTCCAACATAGACATAGTACCAGTGAGGCCTGCCTCTGTTTAGTTATCTCGCCCATTCATAACTGCTTTTGGTCCACGTAATCTTTCTTTTTTTTTTTTTGCTTGCAAATGTAGCCCCCAACATACCACGAAGAGGCTGATCCCACTATGAACTTTTACCAAAAAGTCGTTAAAGTCCCTTGAAAGTAGGAGAAGTGCCGAACGTTTCGTAGGGAAAAAGTGGGATCCCATAGGCCGCACTTCTTGGTGTTTTCCCGATTGCATCGCCGAATTTCGATGGCCGTGCACGGGTCCAGCGGAGACACCCAGTCTCCCTTTGTGCAAAAGAAAGACCGCGTTCACAAAACAAAACAAAAAAAAAAACCCTGAAAACTTGCCTACTTTTTGGGGGAAGGGTAGGGGGTCACCGGCTCCCTACCTTTTCCTACCAACTTCACGCCGCGGGTCAAGGCGGTGGTGACACGCAAAATTCCATGAGTAGAAACAGGCATTTTCTGTTGCACTGCCGTCAGACTGGGAATTTGGGGAAACCATATGGGATCCCCTTTTTTCCAAAAAAGCTCTGCTACTAATAACTGTGGGATCAGGTACTAAGTCTTTCCTTTTTTTTTTTCTTTTTTTTTTTTTTTAATTCCACCAGAGGGAGGTAGCCCCCAAAATTGTTGTTTCCATCGGATTGCATCCGAATTTGACCGTGCATTCGAGGAAAATCCCACCAGAAGGAGGTAGCCCCCAACATACCATTGATCTCTTAACGAACAGTTACATGTCCAGCCACACTACAATGTTCCCCCGAATAGAACGCACGGTGCCACAGTCATTATAGCTGTATAATTCGGGACAACTTTCAGTCTAGGTACAGCCACAATGGACGTGCGTTCTATTCGGGGGAAAGAGAGAAGGGGCAGGTACGCGATCGTGGTCATTATAGCTGTATAATTCGGGACAACTTTCAGTCTAGGTACAGCCACAATGGACGTGCGTTCTATTCGGGGAAAGAGAGAAGGGGCAGGTACGTGATCGTCTATATAATTGCTAGGGCCATCGATCCTGGTAATCCACGGTCAGAAACGGAGGGCCCTGCTTCGTCACTGAATTTGCTTAAATACATGAATTTTTTATGGTGAGAAACAGAGGACCCTGCTTCATCGCTGATCTGCCCCCATGTAGTATTTCACCACTCCGACTAAGGCCTTGCTGGTTTTGACCAACAACAGGCAGAGGGCCGAAGGCCAGCGTGCATTCCCCAAGTGCACAAGGCCGAAGGGCTGCAGGGTATGCTTCCCCGAAAACGACTGCTCTTCGAGCCGCCTCATCTCGTATAAGCGCCACGGGGCTTGCATCACAGCTCCAGGCATGAAGTGCAGCAAGACATGCTGGACACGGACCTGGACTGACGGTTGTCCCAAATGCATGACTTGATATGAAAATTTGCTCCTGATTTACATTAATTCAATTAATTAAAAATTTGACTTGGTGTTGCTGGGATATTGGGACCCCATTTTAAGACAACATTTTTTTGCGAAGGGAAAAAAGGGAAGGAACCAGCCCCTGCTTCGTCACTGAATCTAGACTGAGAATTGGCCCAAATACTCGAATTTTCTACGGTCAGAAACAGAGGACCCTGCTTCATCCCTGCACCTGGACTGACGGTTGTCCCAAATGCATGACTTGGTATGAAACTTTTATCCTGATTTACATACATTAATTAAAGTAATTTACAATTTCTCTTGGTGTTGCTGAGGTATTGGGGGCCTTTTCTTTTTTTTTGGGGGGGGAGGGACCCCATTTTACCACAACATTTTTTTGCGAAGGGAAAGAAGAGAAGGAACCAGCGACTCTGGATCAGTTGGTACACCCACAACTGTTGAAATACAGACCGGTGTTCGAACCCAGCCGCAATCCGATGACCAGAAAAAAAAAAATTCATTCTGTGTCAGGGCAGCGACGATATCTAGGCCCCTTTTAATTGAAAAAAAGAGAGAAAAAGAAGGGAAGGAAACGGAAAAGGATAACAAATGAATAAGAGTTGTGGCGATGATCAACTGCAGTATTGACACGTGGCATTGTCATCATCATCCGATCGCAGGTTTATGGGTATGTCTACCGTTTTCACCCGAGTAGAACGCCCTGTCATTATTTGCTGTATCTAGACAAACAGTTGTCCCTGTAATTGGTATTCTATTCGGGTGAAGACGGCAGTAACTCCATAATTGGATAAGGGGAAGTTAATGGTTCCTCCTCCCCCCCCTCCTCTCTCCTCAAAATACCCATCTCTCTCTCTCTCTCTCTCTCTCTCTCTCTCTCTCTCTCTCTCTGTGTCTGTGTATTGAATTCCTTTCTCCGCCCGGCGGGAATTACCCTATAGTAAGTGGTGTACCAGCAGTTAACACAACGATTTTTTCCTTTCATCTTTGTCACTTCGAGTCGGTGGTAGATACAGTCGGGTGGATGGTAACCTCCCTGTGGTCCCCCCACACATAATACACATCTATCTCTCTCTCTCTCTCTCTCTCTCTCTCTCTCTCTCTCTCTCTCTCTCTCTCTCTCTCTCTCTCTCTCTCTCTCTCTGTGTGTGTGTGTGTGTCTGTGTATTGAATTCCTTTGTCCGCCCGGCGGGAATTACCCTATAGTCGAGTCGGTGGTAGATACAGTCGGGTGGGTGGTAACCTCCCTGTGGTCCCCCCACCCATAATACACAGCTCTCTCTCTGTCTCTCTCTCTCTCTCTCTCTCTCTCTCTCTTTTTGAATTCCTTCCTCAGCCCGGTCGGAATTACCCTGTAGTTGGGTCAGTGGTAACTCCCATATAGTCGGGTCAGTGGTAAATCCATCGTCGGCTGGGTGGTAACTCCCATATAGTCCTGTGGGTGGTAACTCCTCCTGTGGTCGGACGGATGTTAACTCGCCTATAGCGTGATGGTAACTCCGCTACATAATAAAAAGTTGAATTGGAAAATCCGTTATAGTTGGAGCATATCCCGAGCTCTATGAAAAAAACACACTGCGTGTGAAATCAATGAAAGTGGGACGCTGTGTGTAAAATATATATTTTTTGTTTAAAAAAAGAAAAGAAAAAGGAAAAGAACGATGCTGGAGACCATGTTGAGATATCATCGTCGAAACTGACCTGCCCCAGGAGGTAATTCAGAGCTATCTTATTCTTTTTCTTTTGTTTCTTTTTTTTTAAATTAAATTTGTTCATCTCATTGCCTCAGGAGTCGAACTTGAGTCTGTATTTCGACAGTTCGTGGGCGTACCGACTGCGCTACCGTCTTTGCCCGAATAGAACGCCTGGTAATTTTCACCATTTCTGGACTGAAAGTTTGCACCAAATACAGTTATAATGACCGGGCGGGTGAAGACGTAGCCTTGTTGGTTCCTGTTCCACTTGTTGTCCTTTTCGTGGGCAACGTCTATACGGCCCTCCCTCTGCCACTCACCACATGCACAAAAGAGGAAAGAAATATGGCCGCGGTGCATCTGCCCATGTTCAAGCGAGAGGTTCATTCTCATTTTGCACATTTGGTGAGTAGTAGAGCGAGGGGGTCACACTTAGGTCAATCGGTCACACTGAGGTCAACGTGTTGATGGCGGTCAACCCTCATTTTGCACATTTGGTGAGTAGTAGAGCAAGACCCTATTTTGGGTCACACGTAGGTCAACGGGTCACACGGAGGTCAGCGGGTCACAGTGAGGTCAATGCATCACACTTAGGTTTGGCGTTTATAGGTCAACGAGTCACACTAAGGTTGCGGTATATCTGCTGAGGTACCTTCATTTGACCAAGTTACTATTGTGTCTCCCCTATAGTAGGATGGTAACTCTCATATAGTCGGATGGTAACTCGTATAGTCGAATTGTAACTCCCCAATAGCAGATACCTCCCTGTAACCAAGTTACTATCGTGTGTCCACTACAGTCTGATGTTAACTCTCGTATAGTCGAATTGTAACTCCTGAATAGTCAGATGCTAATTGCACGGTAGGCTAAAGTCGAGCGGTAACTCCGCTGTGGTCAGATGGCAGCTTCTCCAAGGTCGAAGGGTAACTCCGTTCTACTCGGATGGTAACTGGGCTATAGACTACGTGGGGAGAGAAAAAGGGGAAAAGTTATAAAACCTCCCCGCGATGAAACCATTGTATTCATTTCCCCCCAACCGGGGCAAAAAGTGTCGCAGGTGCCAAAATGACTTTTCATGTCATTTTTGCACCCTGGCTGTGACTGCAACGCCCCCCCGCTGTGCAAAAATGGCGGGAAAGTGTTTTACAGGTTGCAAAAATGACATGAAAAGTCATTTTGGGGCCTGCAGCACTTTTAGCCCCATTTGGTGAGATATGAATACAATGGTTTCGGCGCGGGGAAGTAGTATAACTCTTCCCAAAAAAACAGACTCCGCTTTAGGGCCAGATCAATAACAATTTTTTGCACCTCTCCACAAACCTGTCCAGATTCACACACTTATTCCAATCCTGTTTGCCAGTGGGATCTGGCCCTTAGACTAAGTGGAATGGTACCTCCGATCCTTCGGGACATCTGTTGGAACCATAGAGAGAAAGAAGATTAGCATGGCACAAGGATGACATGCATAAATCGAGAAATGGTCCAAATTTGGAGAAAAAAAGGAAGAAAAAAACGAATGGTACTTCTGCCATAGTGGGATGGTACCCTGGCTTCAATATCTGGAACGATGCACAAAAAGAAGATTAGCATGGCCTATACTGCACTGTAGACTAGAGTCAAATGATAACTCCCCCGTGGTCGAGTGGAAACTTCTCCATAGTCGATGGGTAACTCCCTTTTACTCGGAGCGTAACTCCAACTCCCTTTTACGCAGATCATAACTCTGCTATAGACTAAGGGTAGGACCCCACAGGACGGCGGCAAACGGTTTCGGAAGTCGTGAGGCAACTTTCGAGACCCCAGAAATGGATTTTGGCATTGAGGAAGTCGTTGGCCGACCGTTTCCACTCGGTCCGAGGCCCCCTTATTCCTAGGTGGCCCTGAATTCCTGTTTTCCAAAAGTCAGCCCGTTTACCTACCTCTTGGGTGCGTACTCCGGCACATTCGGATGGAAGTCGGGCGCCTGCAAAGTGGACATGTACTGGTCCAGCGGGCCTGAGGCCGGACAAGGGTTGATGTTGCACGGTGACCGTTGGGCCCTGGACCGTAGGGCCATGTGGGGTGGGGAGGTCGTCGTCATTTTCCGTTTTGAATTTCTCCTGCGCCCCAACGGCCCTGCGATTTCAAATTTTTGTCGCCCGTCTGCATATCGCTACAACAAGCTCGTAGACTGGCTGCATGCAGAACCCCATGTCCTTCTGCTGTCCGCATGCAGACTGCGACGAATGCCAGCCTCTGTAGCCATGTACGGGTCGTTCGTGAACGGTGCACACACGTCGTGGGGGGGTTGGCTGCTTCGTCATCCCATGCCAACGTTCGGTCTCCCTCAGGCCAGACATTGTGTCACAAATGCGGTGTGGCAGACAAGTTCATGTGTGGCACAACCATAGTGTTTACAGCCTCCGCGAGGGCAGACTGTGCGAGAAGGTGCTGGCTTTCATCCCATCATCCTTTTTGGGCCGGCCTAGGGAGAATGCCGACGATGGTGTGCACGCTCAATGCGGAAGGTGGGACGAAGGATTCGGTTGGGCAGTTTTGAGGGGCCGGGGAGGTGGTGGGTGGCAGGTCCGTCGCCCGTGGTTGTTGGGTGTTGACACGTGCACAGCCTGTGTGATGGAGCATGCAACAGTTGTCGTCACAAACCGTGAAGGTGTGGCGTGCAACTCGTTGCCACATCGTGAGCTGCGAAGGTCTCCATGCCCGTGTTGCTGTTGTGGATGTCGTCGTCCCTTAGTCGTTGTCGTTGAAAGTTCGGCCGACTGCGACGGTTGCAAGGCGGGTGCACCTCGTGGTTGTCGTTCTCATGTTGGGTGTTCTCGTCTTGTTTGTTGCAAGCGTTGTTGTGTTCACGTTTGTAGGTCTTGGCACTTTGTACTTTGTGATGCCTCGGTGATACACATGCACAAACAGATGTGTGTCCAAAGGTGTATACATACATCAAGAGATAGATAGATAGATAGATAGATAGATAGATAGATAGATAGATAGATAGCCATATAGACAGGTGTGATCAGTGGTGTGTGAGGAGAGGTTGTAGGATAGGGAGATGGAGGGTGAAGATGTCGTCAGTTGTCGTCAGTGGTCACAAGAGCGTATGAGCACGATCGATCCTCGTAGGAGGGTCGGTGGCAAGAGAGAGCACAGTGGACGATTCGAGAGTCAGCTGGCCGGGGGTTTGTCATCGCCTCCTGTGGACATCGGCAACATGCGGCCAGCGGCTTCATACCCGGGCTGATATGGGCCAGCCCCGGTTTGGAATCATGATCCAACGGGCGGTCGACTTCTATGAGATACACCCCCTTCCTCCGTCGTTGTTGTCGTCTCCAGTTGCGAGTTTGGCACGGGGGGTTGAGCCATCGACAGGAAAGTATCGAGCAATGTCCAGGCAGGCGTCGTTTATGAACAACGCAACGACTGCCGCGGCTATGGAATGGCCGATTACTTTGACCGACCGCGGTTCGATGACGGAGGAAGGGCACCGTCGCATGCAACTCCATACATGCCTCGGGACACGACTCCGTCGTACGGCTTCAGACCTTCAGTGGACGGGTACCCTTCCCCTGCGATGTCCGAGCATCCGGTGAGCATGGCCTGCGATGCCCCGGATAGCGAAGCCATTCCCACTCCGCAGTGTGGCCAGGGCGCCCCCCCCCCCCCCCCAGGATGCACAGCCTCCTGCGACCTCCGCTCCTTCAAGTAGCAGGGGTCGGCCGATTGGGTGAAAGGCATGTGGCGGCCGACAAGCTGCACCTCAGTCCCCGGCCGGCGATGGTGATACCGAGGACGATGGCGAAGGAGGGAAGCAAAAGAAGAAGCCGTGGTCTTTGGAAGAGCGGCTGGCACTCGCAATATACATGCGAGAGGATGACGCTATGATGGCGGCCGCCCAACCGAGACAAAAACACCAGCGGTGATCATTGAGGAATGATTGGGTGACGAGGCGAGTGAAGGAGAATGGGTACCACCGATCGGCGGAGGACGTGCGAAAGAAATGGGCCGACCTACAAAACAAGTACTGGGAGATCAACGACAAGTGCGGGGGATTTGGGAAGCCGACATTCTGGGACATGCTGGCCGAGGACAAGAAGAGGGAGGGTTTGACGTTCCTTTTTGAAGAAAAGTTGTGGGACGAGATGGCGTGGGTGCAGGGGAAGAAGTCAACCATGTGCGACAATACTATGGAGTCGTCCACGTTGCCTAGTGCAGGTAGCGGGGGTTCGGAGAAGGGAGCCTCCCCCGCCACCCCGGTGGAAGATTTCGAAAGCAGCAGGAAGTCCCGACGGACAGACAACGGGAAAACATCCGCGGATGAAAGGTGCAGCTCTTCGAGATCCAGGTCACGGTTTTCCATGGAGGACTCCACACACACTCTCCGTGATGGTCTCGGGAATGCGGCCGGGACTCTTGCAAGGGCCAATGCAGAAGGTGCACAACAAATGGCCAGTCATTGGTGCTGTACCCAGTGCAATGAAGGACGACAATGCTGTGCTGCAGATTTTGGTCGAGGTGATGGCGAGGCGTGCGGGAGGAGGAGGTGGACGATGTTGAGGAGGGGGGCGGCGACATGAATCCCTCCAGCAAGTGAGGGAATGCCTCGCAGTTTCGTTGTTGTTGTGTGCCGGTTTGTTTGTGTGTGTGTGTTTGTGTGCACTCACACACACGCACAATGTCACACACACACACACACACACACACACACACACACACACACACACACACCGGGACCGACGATTTGTTCATCGCGTCTGTGCACTTGGAGCGGTGTTTTTCGCAGTATGGCGCTTGCAATCGGGGTTCGATGTGACCATTTCTCGAACACTTCATTGTTCGATATCGGCGGGTGAAGGAGGTAGTTGCCGTCCACTGGAAGGGGGGCCTTTTTGTTTCCTATTGGTTTGTTTTAGAAATTTGAAGTCCACTCTCCTATTTCCAAATTTTCCCTTTTTGGGGGATTTTTTTTTTTTTTTTTGCCTTTCCTCCGTTCAGTTTCTTCCCCGACTCCGTATGATGATCTGTACGGAGTGGTTGCCTTCCCCCAGGGGTACACTTCCATGCATGCAGGTATATAGGGCGATCGAGGGAAGTGGAACTCCATTCCGAAGCAGAACTTTTGCCAAGGCTGTTTGCATGATGCCATTCCGCGGCTAGCCTGTAGATGCTGGAGATATCGGGGGGGGGGGGGACTGCTGCACATAAGTATGTGAAGTTGGCATCGGGTGGTGGAGAGGACGACAGGGAGCGAGAGACAGCAACAGTGAACGAGAGAGAGAGAGAGAGAGAGAGAGAGAGAGAGAGAGAGAGAGAGAGAGAGAGAGAGAGAGAGAGAGAGAGAGAGAGAGAGAGAGAGA
>BFEA01000155.1:2628480-2659919 GCA_003427395.1 Chara braunii | reverse complement strand
AGAGAGAGAGAGAGAGAGAGAGAGAGAGAGAGAGAGAGAGAGAGAGAGAGAGAGAGAGAGAGAGAGAGAGAGAGAGAGAGAGAGAGAGGCAGTGGAGATTGAACAACGATGGAAATCGACAGGCACAAGGCCTCATTTGCACCGCTGCAAAAAAATGCCCTCAACATTTGGATGGCGGCAGTCACTATACATGTATTTTTTGTTTGTTGTTTCGTTTTTTTTTTTCTCCTTTTGAACTGTTCATGGTTTTTATTTCGCCCTCCGTGCTTTGATGTTTTTCATGGCCGTATGTGCAGAAACGATGACCATGTGTGTGTTTGCATGTAGCTTTGTGACATACTGATCGATGAATAGATCGGTTGCTTGAATGGTTAATTGTGGGTTGGGTTGTGGCCAGCGAGAAAGGAGAATCCTGACCCAATCAATCAATCAATTCATCAATCAAGCAATCATTTAATCACTGAAAAATACATTCCCGACATGCGAACGTATCGACACAACGATAAAGAAGCTGACAGTATGAGTACGCACAAACGGAAATCAATGTCACTGATTGATTGACTGGTTCGTTGATTGATTGGTTCGTTGGTTGATTGATAGGCTGCTTGATGGATTGCTTGATTGATTGATTGATTTTGCTGAACGGAGAAGGGCGAGCAAAAAAGCCGCATCTCCCAATCAATCAATCAACCAATTAATGAACATTTCTGAAAACAGAAGTACAAGACGACGAAAACAAAGCACGAGTTACGAATTGTTGCCACATGTATGTTGAATCGTGTACTTGTGTTATTTTCAAAGCATGGAGTTCGGAAGTTATTTTGTTTGGCGGACTTTTTTTTCCTCAAATTTTTATATTATTTTGTTTTGTCTGGTCATGTATCCGTCTCGTTTCACGGGTTCATGCATGCTCTTCAAATGAACGAACAAGATGCATGAATATATACGATCTTTGTATGATTAAAGCGATGGAAAACGAGATAGATAGATAGATAGATAGATAGATAGATAGAGAGAGAGAGAGAGAGAGAGAGAGAGAGAGAGAGAGAGAGAGACAGATGACACACGTCAGAACATGGAGAAGTCGCCATATGGCCGACATCACACCGGAAACAAATCTGTCATGTGCTGTATCTCAGCTGCTCTCTCTCTCTCTCTCCTTCTCTCTCTCTTTGTGTTGCGCTCATGCCCGCCAAGGACTGGGATCTGGTGGACCATGTACACGGACATGATGGCAGACGTGTCCAACCAATCTGGATGTGATCCGCTGCGTCCTCTTAAGACTCTGGAAGTTGATGCAAACGTGGTCGTCATCCGCCACATCCCTCACATTGCATGGAACGCGTGGACGTCGCTTGCAAGGACGATTGTCCTCATCACTGTTGTCATTGTTTGGGTCATCGTCTGATGCCATCATGTCTTGCAGATCGACTTTGTAGTTGATGAGCAGATTGTGCAAGATGCACACTGCCATGAACTCCCAATAAATGGTCTTCAAATTCCCGATTTGCCGCCACCCAAAATTCCTCCAGACGCCCTTCAGAATCTCGAATGCACGCTCAATGACATTCCTCGCCATTGAGTGGACATCATCGTATGTGACCTGCGCGGGGGTACGATCCCTGCACGTGCTATGGGGAGGCATCAGCAAGTCGAGCAAAGGAAAGCCCACATCTCCCAACAAGTAGGGTGCAATAGATGTGCCATCCCGCAACAACGTAGGCTCCCCCCAAAACACATCTTTGCCGCTCTAACCTTGAATGCAAAGATGGGACATTCGCAGCACGCAAGAGTCGTGAAGAGATCCCGGGCTCCCGACATAAACGTCGGAAATTTGGCACTCATGGTCGCAAACAACTTGTGCCACAATGGAGAATTGTCTTGTGCGATCGAAGTAGCACTCCGGACGTTCATTCCTGGGCTTTTCGATGTACAAATGGGTGCAATCAATAGCACCCACACACCGAGGGAAGCCTTTGCGCTCAAAGTGATTCATGCAGTCCTCTAAACGCCGTCCCTGTGGAAAGGAGATGACACGAGGGTATTCCCTAACGATAGCTTCAGCCACGTCCTTGTTGCTTCGCAGCGCACTCATAAGACCTATGCCCAGCCCGTGTCCTGACTGCTTGTGGTAACTGCCAATCGTCCACCTGATGAGGGCACATGCAAATTTCTGCTCCGCCGGCAAAGGCTGTTTCCAATTCGTGGTCTGGCGTGTATCAACGGACCAATGCGCTGAAGCACGTCATGGAAGAGTGGACGTGGCAGCCTGCAGAATCTCACGAACGCCTTGTCATGACGGTGGCCCACACGCTGCAGGTCCTGCCAACCCCCCCCGCTCTGCTCCAACACCCAAATCCTCCTTCCGTTATCCATTACCCTCTCCATGTTCCTCATCGCCAGCCACTCCACAACCATGATATGGTAAACACATCCTGCAAGAAGTAGCAAGCACTGCTGCAAGTCGGTGTTGAACACAGGCATGGAGGCTGCAGCCTGCAGCACAACCATGACTACTACATTCCGCCTGTTCATCCACTGCATGATCGCCATGATGGTCATGAACAGCACGTCATCACCGACTTCCTCTCCTCCATTACGTTGGCTCTGATGTGCTCCTCCGTTGTCCATGTGTGCGCGGATACCGTGTGCAAGAACAGGAGGAACAACACCTCACACTTTCAAAAATGCTGTCTTCCGACACCAATGTCACCCCCACCGATGTCAATGAGTAGGGTGCAACCAGTCATGTGCTTCATCTGCTGAATGCTCGCAGGGGCGCGCAGGGCGTCCTCGTGTGCGGTGGTTGTGATGATGCACTCGGCAGCTTCAAAGGGAACGGGTATGGCATTAGCAGCTCAGAGCCTCTGTGACGGCGAAGCGGTGGACGACTCCCCGAAGCACAACGTACGGCCCAATGGCTTGGAACCCGGGACCGGGGAAGGTATGTCGCCCGCCTCCATATCGGTGCCGCACGGTCGCCCACTACCCACAGCCACCCTTCCATTACCACTGCCGGCAACGGACCTGGAATGCCCTCACCGGCCCCGTCCTTTCCCGAAAAGGAAATACGCCCCGGAATTTCCTTTTTGGGTAACCGGTGCCGACTCCAGAGCAACATTTTGAAGCGGTGGTGGGGTCCCCTCTGTTTCATCGTTTCCGTTGGCGGTGGGCAGTCGGCTGGAAGTTGTGACTTTCGAAACCGTTTGCTGCCGTCCTGTGGGGTCCTACCATAAGTCGGGGCAAAAAAAACTCCGCTTTAGACCAAGTCGGAGGGTACCTTTACCATCCTGGGATAGCACCTCGGCCTGTAGTCGAAACGGAACACCCCTCCGTCCAACGGCAACTCTTTACCTATCTATAGTCAGATGCTCTATAGTCAGATGGTAACTCCTCTTTGAGCTATTAAGGGCCTCGCCACGGAACGAATGAATGCATCTGCCACGGAAAGTGGTAAGATGCATCCAATGCTATGGATAGTAATGGGTGCATCTTGCCCTTCTCCACAGGAAGATGCATTCATTCGTTTTTTGTTTCGACGGTTGTGTGGCCAGGCCCCAAGTTACAGTGGGGCCCTAAGTCTAATGGTATAACTCCCTCATAGTTGAGTCCTATTTCCTTTACAGTGGGATAGTGATTCTTTCCCTCCCCCCACCAGTACCTTGCCCAGATATTGAAGCCGAGAGCCTGCAAGTGCCTGATAATGCCTGCCCAGCAAGAAAAACGAACCCACGCGGGCCAGCCATTTTGGTACCCGAACCGGTACCCTAACTTGTTCCCGTACCAGGACCTTTGAAAGTTGCTTCTGTGTGCAAGCCCCATATTTGTTTTCCAAGTGGGGAAAAGTACTGGTGGTTTAGAATAGGCCGTCCATTGTGTGCAGGGCCACAAGCGACGGGCCAAAGTGTATTCAAACCTGTGGCTCCATCTATTGTGACCAATGCAATGCAGGGCAAGAAGCTTTAACCGCAAGTACACGGCCCCAGCCTTGCAGAAAGTTTTTTGTCACCACGAGCAAAACTCGGAGGGGCCGTGCAGCCAGACCCACCGTTGAAAAAAAGAATCGGCGGCCTACGAAGTGGTACGGGTTTCATGCTGACACCCGCCGGCCGATGTGTGGTGTACTGGTGGTTTAAGTAGTCTGGTGCTTTAAGTAGTCCGTGACTTTTTAATAAGAGCAGGAGCAAATGATTTGTCCTTCACACTTTCTTTTTCCAACCTAACTCTTTAAATCTCCAATCTAAGTAAATCAGGGCGCGGACATCAACCTCAAGTCTCTCTAGTGATGACTCAAAGCCAATAATGAGCCCATTTCCCACTCTATCATTCCTCGCTCTCCAAACGTGCCATAAGACAATCCCCCAAAGGAGTCTGATCTTTGGTTGTCCGGTGGTTGCTTCTTCTTCTTCTTTTTTTTTTTTTACTTTTTTTTTGTTTGTTTGTTTTTTTTTTTTGGGGGGGGGGGGGGGGGGGGGGGGAATGATGGGTGTGGACTTTCATGACTGCTGAGGGTGGCTGTCTTTCACAGTCTTTTTCCAATCTAAGGAAATGAGGGCCAGAACATCAACCTTAATTCTCTTTTGTAATGACTCCAACCCAATAACAAGCCCATTTCTCACTCTCTATCAATCCTCACTCTCCAAATGTGCCGTATGCCATAAGGCAATCCCCGGAAGGAGGCTGACCTTTCGTTCTTCGGTGGTTGGTTCTTCTTTGTTTTTTGTTTTTTTTTTGGGGGGGGGGAACTTTCCTGACTTCTGCCCGTGGTGTTCGGTCTCTTTCTTTTTTCTTTTTTTTACCTACCACGTCCGTCGGTGATAGTCTGTTTGAAGTTGGGTAACGGAAGATCATTTACGGCGCTCCGTCCACCACCACGGGTCAAATATGGAAAATTGTGAGCGTATTTTGCCATCAAACATGGCGCTATACATTCACTGTTTTGACCAGTGGTGGGACAGCAGGGCCTATGGCTTGAAGCATGGGTAGGAGGAAGTCTAGAAAAAAAAAAGAAGGGATAATTTGCAAAATATCCCCATAAGTTGAGACATATGCGAAAATGGCACCGAAAGATGTGAATAGAGCGGAAGAATGCCTCTCTGATAAAAAAAAAAAAGATCTGTTGTGAAATGCCCCTGGTGTAGGTTGGAGCCCCCCATCTTTGCAATATACCCCTGCCAGGTACCGTACAACTTTGCAAAATGCCCCGGTTGTTAACTTTTCCAAGGCCTGATTGTAAAATGCCCAGGCCCAAACAGAAAGGTCCAAATTGCAAATTTGTGCACCCACCTGACAGGGGCATAACACAAAGAATTCGGCCTACTTCGCTAGGGGGACCTCACCCCTGCATGCCCTATCGGATGCACTATGGGTGGCCCTCGCTCGTCTGGCTGCACAACATTCTTCGTGTATGCTTCGTTCTTTTAAAAAAGATTTAGAACGACCGGCGCCTGCAATCACCTGTCTGAAATCAAACCATTTTAACATAGCATCATTTCCGAGATAGATTTCGAATGTTGCCTCGCGGAGCAGAGGCTGGCTCCTCAATGATTTGATCCCTGATGAGTGTTGGCTGTCTGTCGACCGCTCAAAGCGCGGTGTAGGACCAATCATCCTCCGGGCAGTGCTTCAAGATTTGGCAGGATATTGACGATGTTCAGGGAACTGAACTGACAGTCAATTTTCGCACGCGGCTGGCTGTGATAGGCGGTTTGTTTTACATCGTCCTATTGGGTCACGTTCGGGAGAATACTCATTCTGTTTCCTTGCCCTCCTGTTTTCTATGCCTTGGTCTGTTCTTCCTTCTCGTCTCTCTTTGTTGTTGTTGTTCTTCTTCTTCTTCATTTAAGTCCAGGTTGTTGTAGAGGTTGGATGCTGGACATATGATAGTTTCTTCTACTCTAACTCTCTTCTCATCCTGTCCTGTTTGAAAGTGAGTGTGTCATCATAATCATCTTTTGAACTGAATTGTTGAATTGGCATCAAACCCTATGAGCAGCAGCCTGAGGGGGAAAAGCCATCTGCCAGGATATTTTCCCGAAACAAAAAAGAAACAAAAGCCACCTGCCATCTGCTCACATATAGCACCACTCTGTCTAAAGCAATTTGCAAGAAGGTACAAGGACAGCCATTTCGTCAAAAGGACATTTTTTATTTTGTGAACCAAATTGAATCCGAGTGAATTGGCTCGAAAAATGTAAAAATTTTAAGCTTTTGAGGGTCTGGCGTTCTTGAAGTGCCGCATCCCCTGGATGTATCTGGACTTAGCTGGAGTCCAGGGGGTCCGGTGTTCTTAGACCCCCTGGATGTGCTGTTGATCGGCCTTTGTTGCATTTCTGCCATTCGAAAGTTGCAGTGAGGGGCCCGTGGCGGATATATGGCAACGGTACAGGTGGTTTAATCGATTCAGCTTTAGGGGCCGTTTCTCTTCTTCTTTTTTTTAATTTTTGTACCGTTTCTCAATTCGTGTGTCTGTGTTTTTCTTTGCACAGAGATTATCGGTATGTGTTTGATTGGCTTGCAATCCAAAACCGCATTCAAATGTTCCCATACACATCTGCAATGGCAGGCAGACTGGCGAGAGCAGATTCACAACATAGCTATGGAGACGAGTTGCACAGTGAAAGCCAAAACCAAGTACAGAATTGATGAAAAACGTTTTTTTTTTTCAAACAAATTATAATCCACCTGCTCTTCTCCCCTTCAATCTAGTCGCGCCCAAGAATCTCAACCACGGAATGTATTCCCCCTTCGGTCCACCACAACACAACTTCAACGAAGTATCCCGGAAAACTTCCTTCTCTACGCCCACCAACTCGTTAACACAGGTATGGTGCACAACCTCCCCTGCACCCAATTCCCAAAAGTGTCTCTAAGCTGCTGGCGCTGATCCGGCACGTGCCAGACATCCAAGTAACAGTGCCTGAATCCATCAACTAGAAGGAGATGCGTACTTCGATGAAGAAGCAGTGGCTGCCCTTGATGTGGAAGCAGCCCACCAGTAAGCTGCATGATGAAACAGCGGCTATACCCCGAACCTCCCCACAAACAACAAGCTGACGAATAGGATCACCAGCGGCAGGAAGGCATCCACCTGCGCTGTCCTCAACAGGCGTCGTCAGCTTCAGCTATGGCTGCCTCTGCCTGATGACAAAGGAGCTGTCCACTGCTAAAATTAGCGCAGCCCGATTCCCCACCTCGACTTTCCTACCAAATGAGCAAAGAACCTGTACAAAATCGTGCACAGCGTACTTCTACCACGGGCTAAAAGCGGACCAAACAGCAAGACCGTATCTGACCGCGCAAAAGCAACAACCATCTACGACCTATATAACTCATCTGCACCTAGACTGAAACTAGGGAATGGGGGACCAGACCTACCACAGCCTAAAAGAAAAGGTCTACGGGCCTACCGGTTCTCCAAGAGCAGACATACAAAACTAAGTCCGGCTACCTGAATAGAACACAGCCCCAGCGGTCTTGGGATGAACCCCCCCGACGAGCACAAGAACAAGGAAAGCGAAGACAACTACCAAAGTTCGTGTACAGGCCACTGGTAAACCTGCAATTCATTGCACCATGATAAAAATCTTTCTGTGTATCGTTCGAATTTTGAGTGGATGTCAGGAAGGACCTCTTCTCTTCTTTGTGCTTTTGCTATCTTTAGGCAACATGAATAAAAACTTATTTGCTCTTTGGCTCAAATCCGACACTGCACTGAGAAAGAACTGTGTGAGAAAAAAGACCTGAGTTCGAATCCACATACAATAAGATGACGGAGACGGAGGCGGTTATTACTACCGTCTTCACCTGAACAGAACGCCCGGTCATTATAACTGTATTTGGGGCATTTTTCAGTCCAGATGCAGTGATAATGACCGGGCTTTCTAATCGGGTGAAGACGGTAGTACTTTGGAATTGAATTCAGAGAATGATGTCGTCGGATAACTTGGTAGGATTGCGCTTGTTGACTGTGAAGCGGCAGCTTAGTGGATGTCCCGCCGAAGGAGCTCTTCTTCTTTGTGCTTTGCTATCTTTAGGCGACAGGAATAAAAACTTACTTGGTCTTTGGCTATGTTTCTGGCCCCTCTGCTGTTCCTAGTTTGTCTTGTTTATCGCTGGGGCTGTCGGGGGAAAATGCTATACCGAAAGAAAGTGGGTGTTATTTCAGTTGGGATGATGGCATTATTCTTGTGCTGGAGGGTTCTTGTCCTGCTGTCGATTACGAAAGATAGTGGGTGTGGCGTTTGGAGACATAGGGTCTCGCTCCCCCACTCTCTATTCTTGGGAGAGCTGTCAGACTCTCCAAGAACACCGAAAACCACTCATCATTCCACTTTACTGTCCATGGAAGGACTCTCCTAATTTTTCAGTACCTGTAGAGCACAAGAAGACGTCTCCATCCGCCCCCCTCTCTCTTATCGCCCCTTCTCGCTTCTCCCCCCACCCTCTCTCCTCCTCACCCCCGCCCCTGGTCCGCTTTTCCCACCTCTCTCCTTGCCTGCTCTTCCACCCTCTCTCTTGGAATTGACGTTCTCTGTTTATGGTTGGCACACCATTTCTCTTACTGCTTTCTGTTCGATCCATGTGTTTCTTGTGCTTCTCTCTCTCCTTTCACTGTCCCCTTCCCGTGTGCTGTCTCCCCTTCCCTCCTCCCTCTATCTACCGTATTTTTCCATAATTGTACTCGTTTGCCTAACTGTCTCTCTTGCCAAATGTTCTTCCCCACTTGTGTGATTGGCTCTCTGTCCTGCGCTCCGTGCTTCTTTCCTGTCTATGTGTCGTTTCGTATCTGGCATTCTTCCTCCCTTTCTCGACCTATTCACTGTTTTCTACCTGCGCCCCTGTTACCTGCTGCGCCTGCAACAGGCTGCACGGACCATTTTCAGGCCCGTGTCATTTTCAGCCTGAAAGCCTGAAAACGAGGGCCTACAGACACCGTGTTGTTTTCAGGCCAAAAGCCTGAAAACAAGGGCCTACAGGCCCCGTGTCAGTTTCAGCCTGAAAGCCTGAAAACAAGGGCCTACAGGCCCCGTCTCAGTTTCAGCCTGANTCAGTTTCAGCCTGAAAGCCTGAAAACAAGGGCCTACAGGCCCCGTGTCAGTTTCAGCCTGAAAGCCTGAGAACAAGGGCCTACAGGCCCCGTGTCAGTTTCAGCCTGAAAACCTGAAAACAAGGGCCTAGAGGCCCCGTGTCGTTTCAGCCTGAAAGCCTGAAAATGAGGGCCTACAGGCCCTGTGTCATTTCAGGCTAAATCAGGGCCTTTCTGGCCCTGAGTATTTTCAGCTTGAAACTGAGGGCCATTTTCAGGCCCTCATCAGTTCGACCTGCCCTGAAACTCAGGCACCAGACCAGAGTTTTAGCTCAGGCCATTTGTGGCCTATTTTCAATGCAACCTTTGTTTGAGCATCAACCCCAGGGTCTGGCACGTTTTGGCATTGGCAAGAGCAGCCTCCTGGACGGGCCAGCACTATATAAGACTGGCCCGCCCTGCAGGCTGCAGGTAGTCAGGAGGCAGGAGGTAGTCTTCAGGATTCGGCAGCAGCACTCTGGAGGAGCGCTGCAGGAGTAGTATTAGCGCTAGCAGTAGTCTTCAGCGCTGGGCGCTTTGTAGCGTTAGCAGTAGTCTTCAGCGCTGGGCGCCATAGCTAGAGTAGTACTAGAGAGAGAAGATTGGGCGGAGGCCAGGGATAATTACCTGCAGCGCTGTTGCTCCAGCTTCGTCTTCGAGGTACCTGCAGCACAACGCCATCTTCACAGGTTAGTACCTGACACATGAGAGAGATAGTTCTTCTTCCTCTTCTCAGTCCACCATCTCCTTCTCACCCTCCCACTATCTTACTTCACTGCATCAGCAGACTACGAGAGAGAGAGAGAGAGAGAGCCTGGTGACATTTGGATCCAGACTCGACATTGGACTTCAGACATATCGAAGAGGGATTATTTGGGACTTGAAACGAGACTTGGTGTTGACGACTTTCCCATCTCCCCTTTCCTCTTCTTCGTCTGATCCCCTTCTCTTCGTCTGTGTGTGTCTGGACCTGGCGCCTCTTTCCTGCGTATAGCGCCAGGCTATTTCACACCTTGTGATGGACATGATGCATGTTTGGTCTGCGTTTAAACATTGATTGGGCTAGTCATTTGCATTCTAGCATTCTGCTTCGCTATCTTGTGCTACGTGAATGAGGTCAGTCCCGGTCAGGTCAGGACTTGTATCTAAAGTCTTCCCTCCACTATAAAAGCACACTGCTTGTTGAGATTCTACTTGCATTGCATTGTCCATTCAGTCCTTTTTATCACATTGCGGATCCTCGATTATTATGTACATCGCCCAACTTGGCATGTAACAGTTGGTATCGGAACACCGCACGTGAATCAGGACATCCTGATCTGACACGTGTGTGGGGACTAGGTAGCTGATTAGTTTTGATTGATTGATTATAGCACACTAGTTAGCCCCCAAAATGAAGATTTTGACCTCACTGCCAAAAGTCGATTTTTTTTTCCTTTTCTTGGATTTTGTTTTCTCGCTATTTCTGTTGTGGAAAATCGCAATAGCGCAACATCTTAAACTTCCGATTTCGTTTTTTCTTCTGAAAATTCAAAATTTCGTTGTTGAAAATCCGAAATATCTTCTTTTTCGAAAATTTCGATTTCCTTTTGCAATCCCGTTATTTGGAAATCCGGAATATTTTTATTCCGAAATCCGTTTTTTTTTTTTTAAATAGTACGGGAATCCCTCTTGCAGTTATCATTCTCCAACTGCGCATACTCTCATCTGTGTAATTCCGAATTTTTTTTTGTACTTTATTTTTGGAATTCTTTTATTAGAAAATCATTTGCGGTCTGAAAGTTCGAAATTTTTTTAATTTCGCACTTCAGGGGAATTGGGGGGCCTACTGAACTTGCAAACGAGTATTTTTCTTTTTTCTTTGATTTTTTTGCAAAGTTCAAAAATTCTTTTTTGATTAGTGGCTCCTTATTTGGGCGATTCATCCCACCCACCCCTCCCCACCTATGTTGTTGCCCCCTTTGGTCTTCTCTATCTACCTCCAGGTACCCCCTACGGCGGCATTGGTAAGTTGCCACGGCAGCAGTGCCACATCAGCAACCAGTCACACAGCAACAGGTCACGTCAGTGCATGGTGCTCACCCGCTCAACGACAAGCGGTATGGATCAGCGGCCAGGCGAGACAATCGAGGCCTATGAGGCCCGCATGCTGGAAATGGTAGCAGAGTTCAAGCAACGGGCAGCTGAGGCAACATCCGCACGTAAGAAGGAAGATCAGGAAGCAGGAACAGCGTCGCCGTGCCGAACAGCAGCGACAGGCGGATGCTGCGGCAGCAAGGAAGGCCACAGGCGAATGACGTCGACTATGTCGAGACAAACTCTGCGAATGCGAGGGTAATATCGAGGTGATTGCCGGCGAATGGGAAGTGGCTGCTGAAGAGGAAGGTGCCCCCTCTGCGGTGCGTGGCCTTGCAACCACAATCGAACATGGGACCGACTTGGTCGCCACCTGTGCAACATAGCAAGAGGACATCCTCTGCGTGGACACCCTGGTCCGGAAGCAGATTCGAGTTATTGATGAACTGCTTGACTGGGTTCGTCGGCTGGAACGGCAACTTGCATCAGCCACGCCCGCCGGACCCTCCAACTTGACGGACCACGTCAACGTCTTGGAAATCGACGTCGAGACTCTCAAGGACGACACTCTAGCGACAAATCAGCGGATTGACCAGCAGATTTGTGCCGTCACAGCCAGCCCAACCGTGACTAATCGCGAGAGCATTTTGAAGTTTGACGGCCTCCCGATCTTCTGCGATGCAACGAAGACGGACCCGGTCCCGTAGTGGCGCCAGTTTGAATTGAAGTTGGGCATTCACCACGTCATCAACCCGAACCGGCACGCATACTTATACTCCCGCTCAGGGGGCGCGTGCTAGGCATGGCTGGACAACATGTTCTCCACGCACAACGTCACAGTCTCCGAGCTGCATACAAAGATCAGCTGGGCTGATCTCAAGGCAGCATGGCATAAGTGGTTTCAAGTCGAGCCACCCGGGCTTGAGGCAGCCGAGAAACTTCAACGGTTTTATCAGAACGACCTGCCAAGCACGGACTGGATCACCGAGTACCAACGCTTGCCATCCACGCCCAACTTGCCATCGACATTTGTCGCTATCAAACACTTCTTCACCAGGAGGAGTTGTTCGGCATTGCGGAACGCCTTGACGCAAGTTGCGGAGACGCTCACCACAAGTGAGCAACTTTTTTATAAAGCCTCGACCAGAATTTGGGCCATTCGTCTGTTGCAGGCCAGGGCAGAGGACAGCATCAGCCGAAAGTGGCCGTGGTTGCAGCAACTACAGCGACCGACCCTTCAAATGAGGCTGCCTCTTCTGAAGAAGGAGACAGATTGGCAGCCGCCTGGGATGGTGGCCGCCCCGCCAGAGGGCGAGGACGCGGCAAACCGAAAACACACACCAATTCAGCCCCCGAGGCCGGACCAGCAGCTCAAGAGCCTTGGACACATTACGGTATCTCGGAAGGCGTGTACCGCATCCGTACTAAGTACCGATATTGCTTGTGGTGCAATAGCACGGTGCACGATACCACAACTTGGCTCACACTAATCAAAGGCAAATTCCCTTCGGGAAAGTGAGCACCGTCGAGAGTGTTGCGGCTGCACTCTTGACGCCTTCTTAATCGGTTGCTTCGCGAGCGACCTCTCTTCATTTTGAGGCACATGCGGAAGTCGACAGTCCTCTCTTGTATTCGTATGAGGACTATGCTGCCCGACTCGTTCCTTCGCTGGGTTCTCAAGCTCAAGGACAAGATGTGTGTGCGGCTTCTTCTCCGTCCGGGAACAACAACAATGGATCGTCTTCAAGTGGTTCTTCAAGGGATTTGACGCACGAGTTCAACATAGAGGTCTTGGACCTGTTGACCTCTGAGGATTTTGCATGGCTTCCTCTCCCTTCCGCAGGCTGCTTGCCGGGACCGCAATGCGCGACACTATGCGCCCATCTCCACACATACTTAGCCGTCTATGCACCACCATCTTCGTCGACGGATGACGAAGTTGAGGTGGGGGACATCCTTGCGTATGTTACCAAGGTGGCCCGCGAGTTTCGCATGCAGCGGTACAATGATAACAACACACCACTCCTTTATGTCCGCATCCAAAGCGTCTTGCAACGGTTTGCTGGATAGCGGCGCGACTCGCAATTTCATCAGCCAGTCCTTCATCCAAAAGTTCGAACGAAGCCAAACCCGACGGCGATCAAGTTGGCGGACGGTCGGACGCAACACCTCCTCAATCGCTACATTGAAGCCGTGCCGGTTTATTTCGCACCTCATGCATGCGAACCGGTGACGTTTGACGTCTTAGACACGGACTTCGACATTATTTTGGGGATGCCTTGGCTTGCAAGTGCAAATCACACGGTTAACTTCCATCAGCGGACACTTACCGCTCGTGACGTCTTCGGGGCCGAGGTGTTGTGTACCGTTCTTGTTCCACACTCCTCGATCCGGTGCCTAGTTGTAACGACCAAGTCTTTCCAGGCCACTTGCGCTTACGAGCGGACCGACGAGATAGGCCTATGTTTTCTACGAGCCGCCGCGACAACCGAATCTTCACCTACGGACTTGTTTTCGAACCCCCGAGTGGTGCGGCTGCTCGACGAGGTCACCGACATCTTCGAGTCTCCTACCGGTGTGGTGCCGGATCGGCCGATCTCCCACGAGATCATTCTTGAGGCCGGTGCCGTGCCGCCGAAAGGATGCATCTATCGCATGAGCGAGGAAGACCTCGCGGTTCTCCACGCTCAACTCGACGATCTTTTGGACAAGGGCTGGATCCGCCCTAGTAGCTCACCATACGGTGCGCCAGTTTTGTTCGTACGGAAGAAGAACAAGGATCTTCGCTTGTGCATCGACTACCGCAAGCTTATCGCACAAACTGTCAACAATGTGGGACCGCCTCCGCGGATTGATGACCTTCTCGAGCGGTTGGGCGGCGCGAAATTCTTCTCAAAGTTGGACTTAAGTCCGGTTACCATCAAATCTCGATACGCTCGCAAGATTGCTACAAATCTGCGTTCAAGACGCGATACGGGCATTTTGAGTGGATCGTTATGCCGTTTGGCCTCACCAATGCCCTGGCGACCTTTCAAGCGGCAATGACCAACGAGCTCCATGCGATGCTGGACCGGTTCGTACTAGTCTACTTAGACGACATCCTCATCTATAGCCGCACATTGGAGGATCATCTTGAGCACCTTCGACGAGTGTTGGAGACGCTCCGCTGCGCCAAGTGCAAAGCCAGCCGCTACAAGTGCGAATTTGTCCGGCAAGAGCTGGAATACTTGGGCCATTTTGTCACATCGGAGAGCATCAGTCCGTTGTCGGACAAGATTCAAGCCATCCAAGCGTGGCCGGAGGGGAAGACCGTCACAAATGTTCGTTGCTTATCAACGCTTCATCAAGGGATACTCGAAGATCGTGGCTCCTTTATCCAAGCTTCAATGCGAGGACCGGCCATTCGACTTCAATGAGGACTTCGTGTTTGGCTCTTAAAGCCGCATTGCTATCCGCGGAGGTGTTGCGCATCTACGATCCGCTTTTGCCGACACGTGTCACTACCGATGCGTCCGGCTATGGCATTGGTGCCGTCCTCGAACAACATGACGGTGTGGACTGGCACCCGATCGAGTACTTCAGCAAGAAAGTGCCCGCCGTGCACTCGATTGACGACGCACGGAAGAAGGAGTTATTGGCCTTCGTACACGCGTTCAAGCGCTAGAGGCATTTTCTTCTCGATCGATGGCAGTTTCGATGGGTAACGGATAACAATCCATTGGTCTTTTACAAGACCCAAGACACAGTCAATAGTACCACTGCCCGTTGGATTGCCTTCATCAACCAGTTTGACTTTTTTCCCGACCACATTCTGGGCAAGTCAAACCGTTTTGCGGATGCTCTTTCACGGCGTTCGGACCATTGTACCGCAGTCTACTCAACTTTTGAGATTAACGACGACTTGAGGGACAACTTCATCCGCGGCTAGCAAGTCGACCACGAGTTTTGTGACAAGTACACAAATTGCTCCTCTCCTAATCCGGCGCCATCGCACTATTGGATCCAAGAGGGGTACTTGCCCGTCCACTCGCGAGGGAAGGATCTTCTTTGTGTGCCACGAGATTTACACTTGCGCACACGGCTTCTTGGCGAGTTCCACAACGCTCCCGCCACCGGACACTTTGGAGTCAATCGTACGATTGGCCGACTCCGCGAGCGCTTTTGGTGGCCCGGTCTTCTCGACGACATCACACGCTATTGCGAGTCATGCGAGGTTTGCAGACGTTGCAAATCCCGCAATCATCGTCAGTACGGCGAGTTGCGACCGGTACCGGTCCCCTTGCGGCGAAGGGAAGCGATTGCCATGGACATTACCGGCCCGTTCCCCAAGGACAAGACCGGAGTGGATGGGATTCTTATGGTGGTCGACTGACTCACCAAGTTTGCCATGTTTTTGCCTTGCTGCTATCATGCCAAGGCACCGGCGTTGGTCGAGGTTCTGTACGCCAGTTGGATTCGAACCAAGGGTTACCCCAAGGAACTCGTCTGAGACTAAGACACTCGGTTCATGTCCGATTTTTTGTTGGCGCTCATCAAACGATGGGGCTCATCTCTGAAGCCAAGTTCGGCTCGTCACCCCCAAACCGATGGCCAAACGGAGAGGGCGCATTTGACCGCACAGGTTCTCCTTCGCACTCTCATCCGCCCTGACCAAAAGGATTGGGTTGAGCGGCTGTCGGATGTCCAGTTGGCATACAACTCGTCCATCCACCCGATTATCGGGATGTCGCCCTTCAAGTTGGAGCATGGCTCGCCGGTCACTTCTCCATTGGACACAATCATTCCACGAGTGGCCGAGAGCAACGACCATCTTCTTTTCTTGCGACGGATGCAAGATCTACTTGTCAAGGCACACGACCATGAGCCAACAGGCCAATCGCCAGCGTCTTCCTTGCCCATTCTGCGTTGGCGATCTCGTTTGGGTTTCCGCCGCGGAATTCAGCCTTGAACAAGATATCTCTCGCAAGCTCCTCCCAAAATGGATGGGGCCTTGGCCGATGGTGGCACCCGCCGGGGATGCACCCGAAGGACCTTCATTCACCATTCAGGTGCCCGCCCACTTGCCCGTCTACTCGTTCTTTCATTGCTCCAATTTGGCTCTCTACACACCAGCGGAACATGACGATTTTCCCGGACGAGGATCGCAAGACCCACCCTCTGTGGACGACTTTCAAGAGGTCGGCAACATCATCTCCCAACGACGCTACGGCAACAGGCCAACCGAGTACTTGGTACACTTTGCGTACTGTAGTCACCGAGCTGACCGTTGGTTAACCCGTGCGGAACTGCAAGCAACAACTCCGGATATTCTCGTACGCTACGAACGCAAGATGCAAGGCAAAACGGTATCTTCGGCTCCACGTCGCACCTGCATCCACGTTCCACCGTCAGATCGTCAGCTTCGCCCTCGGCCCGGCTTGACTTCATAAGGAGGCGGGGGGTGTTACATGCTGCGCCTGCAACAGGCTACACGGGCCATTTTCAGGTCCGTGTCATTTTCAGCCTGAAAGCCTCAAAACGAAGGCCTACAGACCCCGTGTTGTTTTCAGGCCAAAAGCCTGAAAACAAGGGCCTACAGTCCCCGTGTCAGTTTCAGCCTGAAAGCCTGAAAACAAGGGCCTACAGGCCCCGTGTTAGTTTCAGCCTGAAAGCTTGAAAACAAGGGCCTACAGGCCCCGTGTCAGTTCCAGCCTGAAAGCGTGAAAACAAGGGCCTACAGGCCCCGTGTCAGTTTCAGCTTGAAAGCCTGAAAACAAGTGCCTACAGGCCCCGTGTCGTTTCAGCCTGAAAGCCTTAAAATGAGGGCCTACAGGCCCTGTGTCGTGTCAGGCTAAATCAGGGCCTTTCCCGCCCTGAGTATTTTCAGCCTGAAACTGAGGGCCATTTTCAGGCCCTCATCAGTTCGACCACTCAGGCACCAGACCAGGGTTTTAGCTCAGGCCATTTTTGGCCTATTTTCAATACAACCTTTGTTTGAGCATCAACCGCAGGGTCTGGCACGTTTTGGCATTGGCAAGAGCAGCCTCCTGGACGGGCCAGCACTATATAAGATTGGCGCGCCCTGCAGGCTGCAGGTAGTCAGGAGGCAGGAGCTAGTCTTCAGGATTCAGCAGCAGCACTCTGGAGGAGCGCAGCAGCAGTAGTATTAGCGCTAGCAGTAGTCTTCAGTGCTGGGCGCTTTGTAGTGTTAACAGTAGTCTTCAGTGCTGGGCGCCAAGCTTGAGTAGTACTAGAGAGAGAGAGATTGGGCGGAGGCCAGGGATAATTACCTGCAGCGCTGTTGCTCCAGCTTCGTCTTCGAGGTACCTGCAGCGCAACGCCATCTTCACAGGTTAGTACCTGAAGTATGAGAGAGAGAGTTCTTCGTCTTCCTCTTCTCAGTCCACCATCTCCTTCTCACCCTCCCACTATCTGACTTCACTGCATCAGCAGACTACGAGAGAGAGAGAGAGAGCTTGGTGACATTTGGATCCAGACTCGACATTGGACTTCAGACATNTCAGTTTCAGCCTGAAAGCCTGAAAACAAGGGCCTACAGGCCCCGTGTCAGTTTCAGCCTGAAAGCCTGAGAACAAGGGCCTACAGGCCCCGTGTCAGTTTCAGCCTGAAAACCTGAAAACAAGGGCCTAGAGGCCCCGTGTCGTTTCAGCCTGAAAGCCTGAAAATGAGGGCCTACAGGCCCTGTGTCATTTCAGGCTAAATCAGGGCCTTTCTGGCCCTGAGTATTTTCAGCTTGAAACTGAGGGCCATTTTCAGGCCCTCATCAGTTCGACCTGCCCTGAAACTCAGGCACCAGACCAGAGTTTTAGCTCAGGCCATTTGTGGCCTATTTTCAATGCAACCTTTGTTTGAGCATCAACCCCAGGGTCTGGCACGTTTTGGCATTGGCAAGAGCAGCCTCCTGGACGGGCCAGCACTATATAAGACTGGCCCGCCCTGCAGGCTGCAGGTAGTCAGGAGGCAGGAGGTAGTCTTCAGGATTCGGCAGCAGCACTCTGGAGGAGCGCTGCAGGAGTAGTATTAGCGCTAGCAGTAGTCTTCAGCGCTGGGCGCTTTGTAGCGTTAGCAGTAGTCTTCAGCGCTGGGCGCCATAGCTAGAGTAGTACTAGAGAGAGAAGATTGGGCGGAGGCCAGGGATAATTACCTGCAGCGCTGTTGCTCCAGCTTCGTCTTCGAGGTACCTGCAGCACAACGCCATCTTCACAGGTTAGTACCTGACACATGAGAGAGATAGTTCTTCTTCCTCTTCTCAGTCCACCATCTCCTTCTCACCCTCCCACTATCTTACTTCACTGCATCAGCAGACTACGAGAGAGAGAGAGAGAGAGAGCCTGGTGACATTTGGATCCAGACTCGACATTGGACTTCAGACATATCGAAGAGGGATTATTTGGGACTTGAAACGAGACTTGGTGTTGACGACTTTCCCATCTCCCCTTTCCTCTTCTTCGTCTGATCCCCTTCTCTTCGTCTGTGTGTGTCTGGACCTGGCGCCTCTTTCCTGCGTATAGCGCCAGGCTCCTTCAGACCTTGTGATGGACATGATGCATGTTTGGTCTGCGTTTAAACATTGATTTGGCTAGTCATTTGCATTCTAGCATTCTGCTTCGCTATCTTGTGCTACGTGAATGAGGTCAGTCCCGGTCAGGTCAGGAGTTGTATCTAAAGTCTTCCCAGCGCTATAAAAGCACCATTTTGTATGTATCGGAATGCACATTGCTTGTTGAGATTCTACTTGCACTTTATTGTCCATTCAGTCCTTTTTATCACATTGCGGATCCTCGGTTATTATGTACATCGCCCAACTGGGCACGCAACAGTTGGTATCGGAACACCGCACGTGAATCAGAACATCCTGATCTGACACTTGTGCGGGGACTAGGTAGCTGATTAGTTTTGATTGATTGATTAAAGAACACTAGTTAGCCCCCAAAATGACGATTTTGACCTCACTGCCAAAAGTCGATTTTTTTATTTTTTTTTTCTTTTCTTGGATTTTGTTTTCTCGCTATTTCTGTTGTGGAAAATTGCAATAGCGCAACATCTGAAACTTCCGATTTTGGTTTTTCTTCTGAAAATTCAAAAGTTCGTTGTTGAAAATCCGAAATATCTTCTTTTTCGAAAATTTCGATTTCCTTTTGCAATTTCCTGTTATTTGGAAATCCGGAATATTTTTATTTCGAAATCCGTTTTTTTTTTTTGTAAACAGTACGGGAATCCCTCTTGCAGTTATCATTTTCCAACTGCGCGTACTCTCATCTTTGTGATTCCGAATTTTTTTTTGTACTTCATTTTTGGAATTTTTTTATCAGAAAATCATTTGCGGTCTGAAAGTTCGAAATTTTTTTAATTTCGCACTTTAGGGGAATAGGGGGGCCTACTGAACTTGCAAAAGAGTTTTTTTTTTTTTTTTCTTTGAATTTTTTGCAAAGTTCAAAATTTCTTTTTTGATTAGTGGCTCCTTATTTGGGCGATTCATCCCACCCACCCCTCCCCACCTATGTTGTTGCCCCCTTTGGTCTTCTCTATCTACCTCCAGGTACCCCCTACGGCGGCATTGGTAAGTTGCCACGACAGCAGTGCCACATCAGCAACCAGTCACACAGCAACAGGTCACGTTAGTGCATGGTGCTCACCCGCTCAACGACAAGCGGTATTGATCAGCGGCCAGGCGAGACAATCGAGGCCTATGAGGCCCGCATGCTGGAAATGGTAGCAGAGTTCAAGCAACGGGCAGCTGAGGCAACATCCGCACGTAAGAAGGAAGATCAGGAAGCAGGAACAGCGTCGCCTTGCCGAACAGCAGCGACAGGCGGATGCTGAGGCAGCAAGGAAGGCCATAGGCGAACGACGTTGACTATGTCGAGACAAACTCYKCGAATGCGAGGGTRATATCGAGGTGATKGCCGGCGAATKGGMAGTGGCTGCTGAAGAGGAAGGTGCSCCCTYTGCGGTGCGTGGCCTTGCAACCACAATCGAACATGGGACCGACTTGGTCGCCACCTGTGCAACATAGCAAGAGGACATCCTCTGCGTGGACACCCTGGTCCGGAAGCAGATTCGAGTTATTGATGAACTGCTTGACTGGGTTCGTCGGCTGGAACGGCAACTTGCATCAGCCACGCCCGCAGGACCCTCCAACTTGACGGACCACGTCAACGTCTTGGAAATCGACGTCGAGACTCTCAAGGACGACACTCTAGCGACAAATCAGCGGATTGACCAGCAGATTTGTGCCGTCGCAGCCAGCCCAACCGTGACTAATCGCGAGAGCATTCTGAAGTTTGACGGCCTCCCGATCTTCTGCGATGCAACGAAGACGGACCCGGTCCCGTAGTGGCGCCAGTTCGAACTGAAGTTGGACATTCACCACGTCATCAAGCCGAACCGGCACGCATACTTATACTCCCGCTCAGGGGGCGCGTGCAAGGCATGGCTGGACAACATGTTCTCCACGCACAACGTCACAGTCTCTGAGCTGCATACAAAGATCAGCTGGGCTGATCTCAAGGCAGCATGGCATAAGTGGTTCCAAGTCGAGCTACCCGAGCTTGAGGCAGCCGAGAAACTTCAACGGTTTTATCAGAACGACCTGCCACGCACGGACTGGATCACCGAGTACCAACGCTTGCCATCCACGCCCAACTTGCCATCGATATTTGTCGCTATCAAACACTTCTTCACCAGGAGGAGTTGTCCGGCATTGCGGAACGCCTTGACGCAAGTTGTGGAGACGCTCACCACAAGTGAGCAGCTTTTTTATAAAGCCTCGCTGATCATCCTGACGATCATCGAAGCCAAGAATTTGGGCCATTCGTCTGTTGCAGGCCAGGGCAGAGGACAGCATCGACCGAAAGTGGCCGTGGTCGTAGCAACTACAGTGACCGACCCTTCAAATGAGGCTGCCTCTTCTGAAGAAGGAGACAGATTGGCAGCCGCCTGGGATGGTGGCCGCCCCGCCAGAGGGCGAGGACGCGGCAAACCGAAAACACACACCAATTCAGCCCCCGGGGCCGGACCAGCAGCTCAAGAGCCTTGGACACATTACGGTATCTCGGAAGGCGTGTACCGCATCCGTACTAAGTACCGATATTGCTTGTGGTGCAATAGCGCGGTGCACGATACCACAACGTGGCCCACACTAGTCAAAGGCAAATTCCCTTTGGGAAAGTGAGCACCGTCGAGAGTGTTGCGGCTGCACTCTCGACGCCTTCGGAATCGGTTGCTTCGCGAGCGACCTCTCTTTATTTTGAGGCACATGCGGAAGTCGACTGTCCTCTCTTGTATTCGTATGAGGACTATGCTGCCCGACTCGTTCCTTCGCTGGGTTTTCAAGCTCAAGGACAAGATGTGTGTGCGGCTTCTTCTCCGTCCGGAAACAACAACAATGGATCGTCTTCAAGTGGTTCTTTAAGGGATTTGACGCACGAGTTCAACATAGAGGTCTTGGACCCGTTGACCTCTGAGGATTTTGCATGGCTTCCTCTCCCTTCCACAGGCCGCTTGCCGAGACCGCAATGCGCGGCACTATGCGCCCATCTCCACACATACTTAGCCGTTTATGCACCACCATCTTCGCCGACGGATGACGAAGTTGAGGTGGGGGACATCCTTGCGTATGTTACCAAGGTGGCCCGCGAGTTTCGCATGCAGCGGTACGATGATAACAACGCATCGCTCCTTTATGTCCGCATTCAAGTTGGGCAAGCGTCCTGCAACGCTTTGCTGGATAGCGGCGCGACTCGCAATTTCATCAGCCAGTCCTCTATCCAAAAGTTCGAAGGAAGCCAAAACCGACGGCGATCAAGTTGGCGGACGGTCGGACGCAACACCTCCTCAATCGCTACATTGAAGCCGTGTCGGTTTATTTCGCACCTCATGCATGCGAACCGGTGACGTTTGACGTCTTAGACACGGACTTCGACATTATTTTGGGGATGCCTTGGCTTGCAAGTNGCTCAAGAGCCTTGGACACATTACGGTATCTCGGAAGGCGTGTACCGCATCCGTACTAAGTACCGATATTGCTTGTGGTGCAATAGCGCGGTGCACGATACCACAACGTGGCCCACACTAGTCAAAGGCAAATTCCCTTTGGGAAAGTGAGCACCGTCGAGAGTGTTGCGGCTGCACTCTCGACGCCTTCGGAATCGGTTGCTTCGCGAGCGACCTCTCTTTATTTTGAGGCACATGCGGAAGTCGACTGTCCTCTCTTGTATTCGTATGAGGACTATGCTGCCCGACTCGTTCCTTCGCTGGGTTTTCAAGCTCAAGGACAAGATGTGTGTGCGGCTTCTTCTCCGTCCGGAAACAACAACAATGGATCGTCTTCAAGTGGTTCTTTAAGGGATTTGACGCACGAGTTCAACATAGAGGTCTTGGACCCGTTGACCTCTGAGGATTTTGCATGGCTTCCTCTCCCTTCCACAGGCCGCTTGCCGAGACCGCAATGCGCGGCACTATGCGCCCATCTCCACACATACTTAGCCGTTTATGCACCACCATCTTCGCCGACGGATGACGAAGTTGAGGTGGGGGACATCCTTGCGTATGTTACCAAGGTGGCCCGCGAGTTTCGCATGCAGCGGTACGATGATAACAACGCATCGCTCCTTTATGTCCGCATTCAAGTTGGGCAAGCGTCCTGCAACGCTTTGCTGGATAGCGGCGCGACTCGCAATTTCATCAGCCAGTCCTCTATCCAAAAGTTCGAAGGAAGCCAAAACCGACGGCGATCAAGTTGGCGGACGGTCGGACGCAACACCTCCTCAATCGCTACATTGAAGCCGTGTCGGTTTATTTCGCACCTCATGCATGCGAACCGGTGACGTTTGACGTCTTAGACACGGACTTCGACATTATTTTGGGGATGCCTTGGCTTGCAAGTGCAAATCACACGGTTAACTTCCATCAGCGGACACTTACCGCTCGTGACGTCTTCGGGGCCGAGGTGTTGTGTACCGTTCTTGTTCCACACTCCTCGATCCGGTGCCWAGTTGTAACGACCAAGTCTTTCCAGGCCACTTGCGCTTACGAGCGGACCGACGAGATAGGCCTATGTTTTCTACGAGCCGCCGCGACAACCGAATCTTCACCTACGGACTTGTTTTCGAACCCCCGAGTGGTGCGGCTGCTCGACGAGKTCACCGACATCTTCGAGTCTCCTACCGGTGTGGTGCCGGATCGGCCGATCTCCCAYGAGATCATTCTTGAGGCCGGTGCCGTGCCGCCGAAAGGATGCATCTATCGCATGAGCGAGGAAGACCTCGCGGTTCTCCACGCTCAACTCGACGATCTTTTGGACAAGGGCTGGATCCGCCCTAGTAGCTCACCATACGGTGCGCCAGTTTTGTTCGTACGGAAGAAGAACAAGGATCTTCGCTTGTGCATCGACTACCGCAAGCTTATCGCACAAACTGTCAACAATGTGGGACCGCCTCCGCGGATTGATGACCTTCTCGAGCGGTTGGGCGGCGCGAAATTCTTCTCAAAGTTGGACTTAAGTCCGGTTACCATCAAATCTCGATACGCTCGCAAGATTGCTACAAATCTGCGTTCAAGACGCGATACGGGCATTTTGAGTGGATCGTTATGCCGTTTGGCCTCACCAATGCCCTGGCGACCTTTCAAGCGGCAATGACCAACGAGCTCCATGCGATGCTGGACCGGTTCGTACTAGTCTACTTAGACGACATCCTCATCTATAGCCGCACATTGGAGGATCATCTTGAGCACCTTCGACGAGTGTTGGAGACGCTCCGCTGCGCCAAGTGCAAAGCCAGCCGCTACAAGTGCGAATTTGTCCGGCAAGAGCTGGAATACTTGGGCCATTTTGTCACATCGGAGAGCATCAGTCCGTTGTCGGACAAGATTCAAGCCATCCAAGCGTGGCCGGAGGGGAAGACCGTCACAAATGTTCGTTGCTTATCAACGCTTCATCAAGGGATACTCGAAGATCGTGGCTCCTTTATCCAAGCTTCAATGCGAGGACCGGCCATTCGACTTCAATGAGGACTTCGTGTTTGGCTCTTAAAGCCGCATTGCTATCCGCGGAGGTGTTGCGCATCTACGATCCGCTTTTGCCGACACGTGTCACTACCGATGCGTCCGGCTATGGCATTGGTGCCGTCCTCGAACAACATGACGGTGTGGACTGGCACCCGATCGAGTACTTCAGCAAGAAAGTGCCCGCCGTGCACTCGATTGACGACGCACGGAAGAAGGAGTTATTGGCCTTCGTACACGCGTTCAAGCGCTAGAGGCATTTTCTTCTCGATCGATGGCAGTTTCGATGGGTAACGGATAACAATCCATTGGTCTTTTACAAGACCCAAGACACAGTCAATAGTACCACTGCCCGTTGGATTGCCTTCATCAACCAGTTTGACTTTTTTCCCGACCACATTCTGGGCAAGTCAAACCGTTTTGCGGATGCTCTTTCACGGCGTTCGGACCATTGTACCGCAGTCTACTCAACTTTTGAGATTAACGACGACTTGAGGGACAACTTCATCCGCGGCTAGCAAGTCGACCACGAGTTTTGTGACAAGTACACAAATTGCTCCTCTCCTAATCCGGCGCCATCGCACTATTGGATCCAAGAGGGGTACTTGCCCGTCCACTCGCGAGGGAAGGATCTTCTTTGTGTGCCACGAGATTTACACTTGCGCACACGGCTTCTTGGCGAGTTCCACAACGCTCCCGCCACCGGACACTTTGGAGTCAATCGTACGATTGGCCGACTCCGCGAGCGCTTTTGGTGGCCCGGTCTTCTCGACGACRTCACACGCTATTGCGAGTCAYGYGAGGTTTGCMGACGTTGCAAATCCCRCAATCATCGTCAGTACGGCGAGTTGCGACCGGTACCGGTCCCCTTGCGGCGAAGGGAAGCGATTGCYATGGACATTACCGGCCCGTTCCCCAAGSACAAGACCGGAGTGGATGGGATTCTTATGGTGGTCGACYGACTCACCAAGTTTGCCATGTTTTTGCCTTGCTGCTATCATGCCAAGGCACCGGMGTTGGTCGAGGTTCTGTACGCCRGTTGGATTCGAACCAAGGGTTACCCCAAGGAAMTCGTCTGMGACYRMGACACTCGGTTCATGTCCGATTTTTTGTTGGCGCTCATCAAACGATGGGGCTCATCTCTGAAGCCAAGTTCGGCTCGTCACCCCCAAACCGATGGCCAAACGGAGAGGGCGCATTTGACCGCACAGGTTCTCCTTCGCACTCTCATCCGTCCTGACCAAAAGGATTGGGTTGAGCGGCTGTCGGATGTCCAGTTGGCATACAACTCGTCCATCCACCCGATTATCGGGATGTCGCCCTTCGAGTTCGAGCACGGCTCGCGGTCACCTCTCCGTTGGACACAATCATTCCACGAGTGGCCGAGAGCAACGACCATCTTCTTTTCTTGCGACGGATGCAAGAGCTACTTGTCAAGGCACACGACCAGATGGCCAAGACCGAGCAACGCATGAGCCAACAGGCCAATCGCCAGCGTCTTCCTTGCCCATTCCGCGCCGGCGATCTCGTTTGGGTTTCCGCCGCGGAATTCAGCCTTGAACAAGATATCTCTCGCAAGCTCCTCCCAAAATGGATGGGGCCTTGGCCGATCGTGGCACCCGCCGGGGATGCACCCGAAGGACCTTCATTCACCATTCAGGTGCCCGCCCACTTGGCCGTCTACTCGGTCTTGCATTGCTCCAATTTGGCTCTCTACACACCAGCGGAACATGACGATTTTCCTGGACGAGGATCGCAAGACCCACCCTCTATGGACGACTTTCAAGAGGTCGGCAACATCATCTCCCAGCGACGCTACGGCAACAGGCCAACCGAGTACTTGGTACGCTTTGTGTACTGCAGTCACCGAGCTGACCGTTGGTTAACCCGTGCGGAACTCCAAGCAACAGCTCAGGATATTCTCGCACGCTACGAACGCAAGATGCAAGGCAAGCCGGTATCTTCGGCTCCACGTCGCAACTGCATCCATGTTCCACTGTCAGATCGTCAGCTTCGCCCTCGGCCCGGCTTGACCTCAGGCGGGGGGTGTTACATGCTGCGCCTGCAACAGGCTGCACGGGCCATTTTCAGGCCCGTGTCATTTTCAGCCTGAAAGCCTGAAAGCGAAGGCCTGCAGACCCCGTGTTGTTTTCAGGCCAAAAGCCTGAAAACAAGGGCCTACAGGCCCCGTGTCAGTTTCAGCCTGAAAGCCTGAAAACAAGGGCCTACAGGCCCCGTGTCAGTTCCAGCCTGAAAGCCTGGAAACAAGGGCCTACAGGCCCCATGTCAGTTTCAGCCTGAAAGCCTGAAAACAAGTGCCTACAGGCCCCGTGTCGTTTCAGCCTGAAAGCCTGAAAATGAGGGCCTACAGGCCCTGTGTCGTGTCAGGCTAAATCAGGGCCTTTCCGGCCCTGAGTATTTTCAGCCTGAAACTGAGGGCCATTTTCAGGCCCTCATCAGTTCGACCTGACGTGAAACTCAGGCACCAGACCAGGGTTTTAGCTCAGGCCATTTTTGGCCTATTTTCAATACAACCTTTGTTTGAGCATCAACCCCAGGGTCTGGCACGTTTTGGCATTGGCAAGAGCAGCCTCCTGGACGGGCCAGCACTATATAAGACTGGCGCGCCCTGCAGGCTGCAGGTAGTCAGGAGGCAGGAGGTAGTCTTCAGGATTCGGCAGCAGCACTCTGGAGGAGTGCTGCAGGAGTAGTATTAGCGCTAGCAGTAGTCTTCAGCGCTGGGCGCTTTGTAGCCTTAGCAATAGTCTTCAGCTTTGGGCGCCATAGCTAGAGTAGTACTAGAGAGAGAGAGAGATCGGGCGGAGGCCAGGGATAATTACCTGCAGCGCTGTTGCTCCAGCTTCGTCTTCGAGGTACCTGCAGCACAGCGCCATCTTCACAGGTTAGTACCTGAAACATGAGAGAGAGAGTTCCTTGTCTTCCTCTTCTCAGTCCACCATCTCCTTCTCACCCTCCCACTATCTGACTTCACTGCATCAGCAGACTACGAGAGAGAGAGAGAGAGCTTGGTGACATTTGGATCCAGACTCGACATTGGACTTCAGACATGTCGAAGAGGGATTATTTGGGACTTCAAACGAGAGTTGGTGTTGACGACTTCCCCATCTCCCCCTTCCTCTTCTTCGTCTGATCCCCTCCTCCTCGTCTGTGTATGTCTGGACCTGGCGCCTCTTTCCTGCGTATAGCGCCAGGCTCCTTCAGACCTTGTGATGGACATGATGCATGTTTGGTCTGCGTTTAAACATTGATTGGGCTAGTCATTTGCATTCTAGCATTCTGCTTCGCTATCTTGTGCTACGTGAATGAGGTCAGTCCCGGTCAGGTCAGGACTTGTATCTAAAGTCTTCCCTGCGCTATAAAAGCACCATTCTGTATGTATCGGAATGCACATTGCTTGTTGAGATTCTACTTGCACTGCATTGTCCATTCAGTTCTTTTTATCACATTGCGGATCCTCGGTTATTATGTACATCGCCCAACTGGGCATGTAACAGCCCCTCCCCCCCTCCCCCTCCTGCCCCCATCATGTGGTCCCCTTGCTGGTGTTTTCTCTTCTCTGTTTTCCCCACGCTAGTAAAATGTATCATACTCTTTCCTTTTTCCGTCACTTCGGATTTTTCGTAATTTCCCCCTTTTGTTCCCTGTTCATTTCCCTACCCCTCCGCTTCTCACTTTGCAACTACTGCCGCCTCCCCATCTCGATCTTGTACGCTTTCCCGGTCGTCATCATCTTCTTCTTGCAGCAGCTTGCCTTCGTGTTATTGTTGTCTGATGGCCACCTCCAACCCTTCTCCTCCTTGGTCTCATCCTTCATTCACGTTGCTCTAGACGTTTTCCCTCCTTTTGCGCCCCCCCCCCCYCYCCCCCCCACCMCCCMCCCAATTYTYTTTCCCCCCCGCCCAACCTTTCTCCGCTTCCTCATGGTGTGCCCCTGATTTTTACATTTGTCTGTGTCTTCATCTGTCCGTGTCATTTTTGCTGTGTGTTTTCTTTGTTGGAGTAGCACAGACTGCGAAGGCTGGCCAGGACAGCTTCTGGCTCGTCGTTCTCCGGCCCAAAGGCTGACATGCATCATTCGAAATCATTCACGACACTCTCCCTTCTCCGCCAGGTCGGACTGCAAAGGGGCAGCAGCCCATCACTGCATCCCAGTCATAGCTGTGATGCGGGGGGAAGCAGTCTAAGTGAGGCTCTCACAGGAGGGGATTCCCTGCCTGCTGGCTCTGATAGTGGGGTCTTCCAGAGGCCCTCTACGACGACAGAGGAGGCTTCCTCAAGCCGGTGGCGGTACGTCAGAGAGCTGAGTGCAGTGCAGGGAAGTGCGACAAATGCACTTGCAGTTGCAAAACGACTGTTTAATGCCAACAGCTTATCGCGTCATGGAAGCTTTCACCGCTTAAGCGGGGATGTTCTTGTCATAAGGCGGGTTGGCGATACTCCAGCTGGGAGTCATACCCCAGGGAACGAGCTGATGACAGATTGCGATGGAAAGCCCTTGCCTGGAGCACCGCTTCACGTGTACGGTTAGCTCTTTCACCACCCCCAACATGTGCTTTTTCGTTTCCCCCGATGTTCGGCAACTGGTTGGTATACTACCGTAGCATAATGAAGTTCTCGCTCATTTTTTTAAATCTGGATAGTTGCCAGGCTACCAGCCGGGCCGCCCGGGTCGCCTTGTTTGCCCGGGGGGCCCGACCGTGCAAGGACCAAAGAGGGTCCCAGGCTCCCAGCCAAAAAAAAAAAAAAAAAACCTCCAAAAAATCTGAAAAAAGTCATGTTATTCAGAAAAATAAACTGAACAACTTTTGCCTCAGGGTCTCATCAAAATTCTTAGCGTTTTGTTGGGTTTCGTAAGTTGTCGATCACAGTCGGTCTTCTTGGTCACAAACCTTGCTTCTCATGTGAGGGACGCCGGACCCAGTTTCCGGCTTTTATAATGCAATGGCAACCGTAATATGAACCTGGCCGGAGTGCCCGGATCATACCTGGAAGGTTGCCCTTTAAAAAAAAAAAAAAAAAAAAAAAAACACCAAATTGCAGAAAAAACTAGGCTACCAGCCGGGCCGCCCGGGTCCTGGGTGCCCAGCCCGTGCAAGGATCAGGTAAGGTCCCAGCAAAAAAAAAAAAATAAAAAAAAATCCAAAACTTCTGAAAAAAAACTATGTTATGCAGAAAAATAAACTGAACAACTTTTGCCTCAGGGTCACATCGAAATTCTTCACCAAATTTAAAATAAAACATAAAATTCAATTTTTTTATATTTATTTTTTTTAATTATTTTGCCCCGGCCGGGCAAGTGACCCCGGGCCACTCTGGTAGCCTAGAAAAAAAAATAAAATAAAAAATAAAATATTTTTTGTTTTTTGGGCCCGGCTGGGCAAGTGGTCCCAGGCCATCCTGGTAGCCTAGGATAGTTGTTGTTGTTGTTGTTTTAGGTGCCTTTTGGAGGTTTCTCTAATACGTCAGCTTTAAACACAAAAAGTTAAAAACTGACTGAGTCACGCCTTTCTGTTCATGAGTGGGTGATGGAAGGACTGAGTCAAGTGTGCATTGTTGATGTGCGTTTTTCATTGGCTCATCCCATCCATGACCAGCAAATAGACAAATTGGGCCATGGCCACACCACTCACGGAATGTGACAAAGAGAGGCAGGCCTCACTGTTACTTTGTCCATGCTGTAGCTATTTTAGATGACATTGTGTTTTTTAGATCTGTAGTGGGTTATGCTTCTTCATACTCAGTTTGTTTGTTTCCCCCCTGATGTGTGTGCTACCGGTGCCCGCTGATAATGAGTTGTCTCTGAACATCCTTAAGGAGATGCACGTGTGGGGCTCCAGTAGGGGTTGGTGATGAAGGTGTGTGTGTGTGTGGTTCTTTGAAATTTAAATATGTTGTGATGGGTGGGTTGTGTTTTGCACCTGGTGTTCGCCTCTTACCTCTGATATAATGACAATGTGTTATGTGTATGAACCTGGTATTTCAGCCATGCTCAGGAAACTGCGCCCATGGCCGCTGGAGGTGTTGGCGATGAAGAAGAAGGTGGTCGCCCTTCTATGTCCTTGGTCACCGAAGAGGAAGCGTCGCTTAGCGAGGCCGCCCGAAGTGCGGACGGGATTTCACCGGAAAAGACTGAAGGGAAATCTGGAAAGCTTGATGGCGGAAACAGACAAAAACTGACGGACTCCGAGGGAAAGGAGGTGGAGGAGCAAGAGATCCCCGTCGAAGAGGCTGTGTGTCGCATATGTCATTCGGAGCTGAATGAAGGTGGGGAGGCGTTCAAGCTCGAATGCTCGTGCCGAGGAGATCTGGCCCTCGCGCACAAGGACTGTGCTGTAAAATGGTTCAGGCTCAAGGGCACAAGCACTTGTGAGGTCTGCAAAAATGATGTTAAGAATCTCGTTGTTGAACTACAGCGGCGAGCGAATCCGAACGACACAATGGAAGACGATGTAGTCACGCGGCAGAGGTGCGGAAAAAAAATAATGATCGCCTTGATTCTGCTGTTCACTTCCCTTCTATCCGTTCGTTTTCTTCTCTCCTGGTAGTCTTATCTCCCTGGATTGCTTCTCACCTGCCTTTCCTATTTCTCTCCTGCCCTTTTTTTTTTTCTTCTTCTTTTTTAGATTTTTTTTTTTTTTTTTTAAATACAGCTATCTTTTCCTCATAATGGGGGACTCTTGTATTTTGAGAATTTTTGACTACCCTATTTTTCTTCTCTCAATATGTCTCACACTAAGCTATCCATATCTCTGTCCTACGGACTCCTACCCACAAGCGCAACGAAGCAGCCTGGAATAATGACCAACTGAGCTAGAGCCACCTATGGACTACAGACCGCATGTGGGAGTCTGGGCGACTTTCTCTCCCACCCTTCCTATTTCTCTCCTGCCGTTCTTCTCTGTTTTCGGGAGGAGTGCTTTTCTTTGCAAAAACAGACAAAAGTGGCACATAACACCAGGTAGCGACCGTTTATAATAAACACAGGACTCTTCCAAGTGGTAACACGATGTATAGAGTCTGACACCCACCTGTCCGGTGCTCGAAGGTGAAAAGGAGAAGTGACATAAGCTTCGAATAAGAGCCCCAGTATATGGCGGCAGTAACTAACTGTCAACTTTTACGGCAGTAACTAACTGTCAACTTTTACGGCAGTAACTAACTGTCAACTTTTATGACAGTTATATAAAGTCTGGCTATATGCCGAAATACTTGTAACAACTTTTACGGTAGTAACTAACTGTTAACTTTTACGGTAGTAACTAACTGTCAA
>BFEA01000155.1:2522764-2539196 GCA_003427395.1 Chara braunii | reverse complement strand
TGTGTGTCTCAGTTCGTGTTTGGCAGGTCCTAACAGCCCACTATATAAGGACTTCTCGATGGACTATCGAAGTAGAGGAGGAGGGAGTCGAGGATTTTACCCCTCGGCATACCGGTATAAGGCCCCTGCAGCAGGCACGTGCCCGCGCTAAGTGAAAGCGGGCCCCCTGAGTTTCAATGAGCCCTGAATTCGTCAATATTTGCAAATCTTGGTGGGCGCCAGACAGTTGCCACGCGTCAAACAGTTGCCACGCGCCAGTTGGTTACATCCGCCTTGCTTATGAGAATCTGAAATTTTCTTGAGCCTTCCAGGCTCTTCTAGCAACGTGGTGCAAGCAGGGAACACCGCACATTTGTGCTTGGGTCCAGGCCTAACCAATCCGGTCCCAGGTCACTGCCTGAACGGGCCTGAGGTGAGACACTTTGGCCGAGAGTGAAGCTACTGGAAACTTGGTCCCACGAGGCAGAAAGCAGGCATTGCGCCCGCTCTTTCAATATAGGAAAGTGTCGGGCGCCTGGGAAGACGTTCGGGCACTTGTGCAAGCGGCAACGCTGCTGGAGTGTGACGGGCTGCTTGCTGGCACTAGTGGTGGTGTTCATACGAGTTGTCGCACTTTTTCCCAGTCGAGCCTCTACGGGCGACCGGAAAGCGAACAGGCTGTCACGCAGGGTTTCAATGATATTTGCAATAAATAAAATAAATTAAATAGAGTAAATCCCTTCCTGTTGTGTGCGTCCGGCTTCGAGCGAGACCCTTCAATTGCGGTCTTCGCCGGTCCCCGGTCTTAGGAATCTTTTATTTTGATTGAGAACAACAAAGAATCTTGCAAATGATAATCATAAGACTCTGGTATGTCATGCATGCATCGTTCTGCCAATTTTCTAGTCTTGAGAACTGTAACAGGATCATCAGAGAATACAATCATCAAGCACGACAATGCAAGGAAGCAAGACTGACAGACTCAAGCAATGACGAAGTCAGATGAGGGAAGAATGGGAATCTCAGAAAGTACACATGCAGGGAGCACGACCAGCACCAGTCTAGAGTCCTCACTCGTCCCTCTGAATCCTCACACTCAATCTCTCATTTTGATGTCTGTCGTTTGTGCTTTCGGCCATGTCCCTGTACTCTTTGAGGCTGTGGTCTCTCGATGTAGAGCCACCTGAAACCTGCAAGCTCTGAGCACTTCCATCCAAGTTCCAAAATGCGAAAATCAGCCATAGCACAAAACTCCTCCCACAGAGTAGGAAGATATGGCTGAGAAAAGATCCCTCGTCTGAGATGTTGGAACTCTGAAGATTCTGTCACTGCCTCATAACCGATCACTGCTGGAGAGATGTACCTCTTGGCCAGATCTACCAGTTCTTCCCAACAAGAACCGTCTGTGAGAGTGAGAGATACCGGAGGCTTTGAATAGTCAGTGTAAAGCTTAGGTCCAAAGCTACGGATCAGCTTAGTACCACCCCCATCTAGCTCCTTCTCCTTCTCCTCAAGGTATCGGGTTGTCGTAAACCAGACTGAATCAAAGTGCTCATGAGTCTCTTTCCCCTTCTTTACATAGGGTCTCAGGTCATGAGTAGTTCCTTCAGTGAACTCAGTGTGAACCACAAAGATAGACAGACCATCCCGCTTGAAGCCCGTTGCCGTGACGTACGGATACCGGAAGGCATCCCTGAGGGCAATCTGATTGAGGTTGGTCAAGACTGACCTTGCAACTGAAAAGGTTTGGATTGTACCCATGTGCCGTGACAGCATCAACTGGGTTTTGATGGATTCTCTGACTTGACTGACAAGGCCGAGTAGATGGTTGTGCTGGTCGCTCTCACAGATCAGATCCTGATGATGCACTGTACACTTAGTTATGTGTTGTCTCTGAATATGCTCTGTGAGTCCCGCTGTCAGTTTGCCTTTGCTGCGTTACGGAAGCCGCCAGTGAAAAATTTATCTGTTCACGTTCTTACTGTTGGCTGCTAGCGACCATTCGTGCCCGATCAACGGTCTCAACAAAGGAAAAGGTGCTATGCGGCTGCCCGTCAGACCCGTAGAAGCGAAAGGTGTACTCGAGGAGCTTTTGGTCTTTGACTAGCGTTAAAGCTTCTTCTCTCATTAGTTTTAGGCTACATTGAAGGCGTTTGACCACTTCTTCCTCCCAGCCATCACTTTTGTCCAGATGGAGGGTGCTGGTCATCCCTACTTTGTCTTTGTTGCCCATAGCCACCCCCCTTTCCTCGCAATTCTGGCTAGAGCTCGTAGGAGCATAAGGGGAACAAAGATCGTCAGTTTTTCACATAAGATTTGGCCGTGTGTCGTTGATCTTGTTTCGCAGAACTGGATTCCTGTCGAACGTGAGGTAAAAACCCAGAGAGTAATCAGAGAGATCGCGTAGACTTATCGAGACGACTTGTGGAATACAGATGTAACCCACAGACTCATACACTACGTATGCGGGTTAGGAAGCTTGAGAGGTGCCTTCAGTCGGAAGCAGTCTGAACATCAGTCCCTAGTGCCGACGAGAAGCTATTTAAAGCGAGGCGAGATGAGACGAGAAAGATTCTGTCGGGGCTGCCTCGATTAACTGATGGACCGAGCTGTGTATCTGCCAGTGCACTGTCTATGCGGCTAATCATGAATCACTAGCCGCCTGATACTGATCTCACTAGGCTTTCCCTTAAACGACTTTCTCTGAAGACCCTGAACACGAGTCCTGCCTTGGATCTGTTGTGTTGGGTATGAGACTCTCGAGTATGAGCACTCAAGAAAACAGTTTGTTCAGTCGAAGCCCTGCGCCTGAAAGCAACAACCTGGATCTTAGAATAAGTCCGTATGCAGTCCGACAATTCCGAGTACAAGCTTTGTCCGTGTCCGACACTGCAGACTTAAGCCCGAAGTCGGGGCAAGTTCCGAGTGATTACCCTGAATGTAGAGACCTGCCTGCTCCCTGTTCATGTGTTGGGCTAATTCTCACCAGGCATCTCTCTTTACTACTGATATGATAGACAGGGGAATATAGAAATACTGACTTTTCTCCCTCACCACCCAGGGAGCCTGTGTAACGCTGAGCTTAGTCGTACATTCCACGATCAGGTACAACCCTCGTAGGCGACGCAAAGCGCTACAACACATGAAGTGGGATTCAGACTACCACTCAGCTGCCAGCCCAAGCTGAATTAAGTAGTGGTTTAACGACGAAAAATTAAATATGCAAGAAAAAGACAGCGATCAGATGAAGTTAGGACCTGATTGGTCCAAAGCGAGAGGAGCCTGGGACTAGCTCCTCGTCCCAGTAGCGCTGTTTGACATTAGGCCTGACCCTTGCTCGAAAGTTTCCATTGAGCATCATTTGCATTTTTCACTCAAATTCCTAAGTCGAAAAATATAGATATTTGATGGGGGTATTAGTGACAGTAACCCCTACTAAAAGGTACCCATGGCATCGCAGGCATGGGTCTTCGACTGCCAGGAGCCACGGACGGCGGGCCCTCTTGAATAATACGCTACGCACCACGAGTGGGGAACTGTACCCGAGCAGTAAGCAATGCACCACAGCCAAAAGACTGCACTCGAATAGCACACAGAGTACTACTGGTAGTAAACCATGTCAAGAAATTTTCATGCCGGGCACCACTTAACCCTCATCGCACTCAAGCATAGAAACGGAGTGCCGCAAACAGCAGATCAAATTATAGAGCTCAGGGTTTTTACTAAACGGCCTGGCAGAGATCGTGGTGCGGATTAATTTGGATTCGGTCCCAGTTCTGAGTTAGAACCCGGTCCACCCCTGAGCCTCACGTTTTGTACTCCTTAGCAGTGCTCACTCAGTCCCCACGCAGGGTGTTTCAAAAAAAATTGACACTTTTCAGTCTTTTGCAATCATTCTCTCGTGATATTTATTAGCGTAATATTAGACTTCGTATTCATTCCTCTCAAGGCTTTAATCTCGACACATGCAGGGGGGTTTTGAACTAGTATCGGGTGGACAGTCCCCTTTCAATGAACTGCTTTGCATTTCAGAGAGCAACACTAATCTCCGTCAATCAAAAACTTTGTCAAGCCAATATGCGATTCTCCTAAGTACCACACGCTTCTTGCTCATCAAGCAGAATGATTAAGTGCATAAAACTGATGTTACAGTTACTTCATGACTTTCCTGTTTCGAAGTTTTCACCCTTTTTGCGAGGATGATGAGTCCTAACCGACAGATTGGAGCTTCATCAGTAAGTGTTTAAGACTCGGCGCTCAACACGAGGCCTGCCAAGGTCAATCAACAACCTCCCACATGTGACGTTTCCCTTGACGAGGAAATGTGATAAAGACTCATAGTTACCCCAGAAACAGAGGTTTAACGAAGAGATGAGAGATTTGCGAATTAATCAAGAATACAGAAGAAGGCCTTATCTTTATATATGCTTTTTTCAGCACTCTCACCAGAACCTCATAGCAGCCAACGTCGGTCAGTTTCTCCGTACTACCACTTTTCCATCCGATGCGAAGGAAGATTTAATGAAGATCGTGAGCGCGTGACAGATTCGGAGAGGGCTCAGTCCGAGAGTGTCCCGGGTAGTGGACGCGATTATTCTCCTCTCCTTTTTCCTTTTCCCTTGCTCGGGGAGAGTCCAATCACCACTCTAACAACTCCACTGACTCTCTAGAAGAACCGACGGGCAGCATTCCCTACTTGTAAGGGTAGTGTCCAACAAGCAAGAGTCCAAGATGGTATTTACTGGCAGATATTGGTAGCCGCCTCCTCTATGAGGTCGCTCGATTGGCTCGTTACCATCTGCAGGCCAGACAATGAACAGGCGATGAAGGACTGGAAGCCCCTCTTCTATGACAGTGATGATAAGACGATTGACTCCGTCCCGCTCCCATTCAGACTTGTTCACCACTCATGGCTCAGATGAGTCACTAAACGCGCCTTAATGATGACGAGAGTGATCAGCAAGCTGTTCTATGGACTCCTGGTCACTACAGTAGCGTCAGCACTAGGACGAGTTAAGTCATGTTTCTTGCTCGCAATTACCTAACGGCTCTGAGCTCCCCTACCTCAGTCGTTCCCATAGCCAGTCAAATGACCCTCATCCCAGTTCTCCTTTTCGCAGTAGACGTCAGTACCTAATCACACAACCTCTCCCAGTAACTCAGCAAACGAGATGCTATCAAACGCCAGAGTACATGCCAACCAATGTAGGCACAAAGGGTGGTGCCAAGAAGCAAGCCACTAGAGCGCTAGCGTCCAAGCAAAAGGGATGACTGCTTAATCAGACGCACGTACGTTTCCAAGTTGGCCATGCACGAACTGATAGATCGTGTTCCCAACACAGTAGCATACACGTTCCGTTTCTTCCAGCACTCTATGTTCGTCTCGCCCTTAGTCACCCTCGATATCTGACTTTTTTTTTTCTTTCAAACACCACCGTAGACAGCAGTTCACGAGAGCTCGCACGCTAGAGGGGTTAACGGGAGCTGAGCATGGACGGGGCTGATGACTTCAGCTATCTCGCCTGCGGTCTGAACGTGCTCAAAGCAAGTAGCATCCACCGAGATCCGTAGTCCTCATCCCTCTCTTTCACGTGACCGACTGGCGTGCTGTCATGCTGATCAAGCACGGAGTGCACAACATACTGATCCCAAATATTTCCTTGTCCGCTCATTCAAGAACGCAGTTTCTAGGCGCGAATCCGGAAGAACAAGTGAGCCCTTCCCCACTACAGCAGAGTAATCACGTGATGATGATGATTCCCTCGGGCGGATGACGGTCTCGCGAACTCATGCTCGAAGTTGTCGTCTCCGCGCTAGTGATGACATCCACGGAAGGCATGTTCATGGTCTGAGCATGCGGCATTCGCACCACCTTGCGTCACATGCACCAGTTCGCGACTAAACTCACTGCCCAGTGGTGAAGGATAGTGCTGCCTTCAAAGAGCAGCTACTCATTCCCCGTGGAAGGGAGAGGATCTCTCCGCTCCGGCCAGGCAAAGTTGACGTCAACTGCAGCTCTCCGTCTCATGCCCACCATTACACACACTTTGACCTTTTCTTTTCCTCCCTTTCCCCTCTCTCTCCGATGTCCCTGTCTGCTTTCTTTTCCCTGTTCTTGAGCGTGACCATCGCGCGCGCGTGACTGTCCCATAACCGCTTTGTGCCCTCAGCACTGTCGCCCCCGTCCTGAGTCAGCCTCCGGGCCGTTTTCCACAGGTTCTACAGACTGGTGATCTCGCCGCCACTGGTCCCACCCATGCCAGGACCGAGTCCGGACCTCCCGGTCACTCTCCTCGCTCTCCGCCTCAGTGTCGCGATCTAGGTGCCTCGGTTCTCGCTCTACCGTGTCCGTCGAAGTCTCTGCTTCCCGGTAAGAAACGGTCACCTTCAGTTCATCTGTGACCCCGTCTCTCCTGCACCTTCTCTCAGCCCGGTCCTTCGCCTCTGTGATGGCCAACTGCAATCCCTGGTCCGATCTCATCTCCTCTTCTTTCCCTCCCTCGACGCTGATTTCTAGCCTCACTTCCTGATTGCAGCGACTGTAGTCCAAGATCGCAGTCACGGCAGGCCCTTCTCCAGTCATTCGTTCCCCCACCTCCAGGTGAACTGGAGGTACTTCGGCCTGTAGCCGTACAGTCCATTGCTCCGCACCATGGTTATGGTCTCACGACCAGCAGGGCCCCGGTACTCAGTGCTCGCGTACTCAGCCGGGCCCTTCCTCCTCGTGAACACCTAGCCACTTCTCGCTTCTAGCTGTCCGCTGGTCGTTGACACGGCGAAAGCCCTGAATGCTTCCCACTGACTGGTAACCGAGGACTCGTTTGCCTCGTCCTTTATAGGCCTGTCTCTCGTCGCGACCCCAACGTTCTAATTGAAGAATTCAAATGACTACTAAAATAAATAAATCAATTAGTTTATAAAGAAAATTAGAGAAACCGAAGCTCAATGGCCATAGCACGAGCCAGACACACCGGGCTACTGTCAATCACTAACCCAAGTGATGTGACTAGGCCTAAAACGGTGGTCCCATAACGGGATACCAACCGGCAGTTTTTTCTACTAGAAGGAATTGTCGGATTACAGCTAGCGGGTACCCGTGTCCGATGTCAAGGAGGGGGCTTATGACTCTCCACGGGGGGGTGATAAGCCTCCTACCAAAGCGGCCGCGGGTGGCCCCTCTTTTGGGATCGCTGCGCGACGCTTATTCGGATTCCTCAGCCACTGAGTGCTAATTGAAGGGTCGGGCCAGTCTAGGCCACAGACCACAGCCATGCTCGAGATTCGAACCGTTGGCCTTCCCGGGCCACCCGCGGCCGCTTTGACAGAAGGAAAATTTAAATAAGAAAATTTGAAATAATAATAATAATAATAATAATAATAATAATAATAATAATAATAACAACAACAAAATAAGGAAAGAAGAGAAATCATAACGTCGACGCGGTCAGAGGTTACTAGATCGTCCCAGACTAAAGCGAGGGTCCAGATCTGTGCGCAGGTCCGACACTCAATTTCCTTTTTTCCTCTCGTCCCCCTTTTTCTTTTTCTTTCTTTCTTTCTTTACACCCTTTTCTGTTCGACTGTAACAGCGAGTCCATGTACCTAACCCATAACCTGGTTAGGGGGCACTCGGCGCGCAATAGAAAAGGCCGCGCCGGTCCTCCTGATTTCGTGTCCCTGGGCGAGCCCGGCGGCTACCACGGCTACAGGCCGGTAGTGCTCTGCTGTACAGCAGGGCGCCGAGCCTGCGTGGACCAATGGAAAGTCCAGTGGCGCACCCTTTTGCTGAGGCAGGCACCAGCTGGACTGGTCCATAGCCGGGTATAGCCTGACATACTAAGTGGACCGTGGAGGTTCGGGGACTACCCTACTAACCGAGGGCGTCAGAGCGATGAGCTGACACTGAGCAGGAGCCTGGCACACAGAGGAGGGCCGGGGCACCGCGCCCTCCGACAGCGTGCGTGGATGCGAAAGGAAGGATGGCGCTGCTGAGGGCAGCGCCATAGCCAGCCCATCCATAGCCGGGCTCGGCTTGGACGGCCAGTGGAGGTGGTGGTGGTCTTCGTGTATGAGGAAGACATGGATGAAGAAGAAGACGAGGGTGAGCAGTGAGAGAGAGATGAGGATGATGGTGTGAGGGCACATATCTGGTCTTGGCGGAGGTCTGGATGATCGACATCTGCATGTACTTCGGTGATTGCTGCTGACGGCAACTGGTTGCATTGTCAATTCGTAGGCTGGATAGGTGGTTGTGAGATCGTAGTCTTGGTGCTGAGCGCCAAGTGGGGGGAAGGGCCCTGGATACATACGTTGGTGGTGGCGAGAGTGCGCTTTCATTGACATTTGAGTTCGGTGCTTTGGTTCTCTGTTGGTGGAATATGAGTGCATTTCTGTGTTCTGGACAGCGCTGGACTTTCTGAATTTCAATGTGATTTGCAATCTGTAATTCTGCCATTTGCCCTTTTGCTCATTTTCCTTGCAACCATTCCACCATATGGCTTAGGTACTAACAGAGAAAACCCTTCCTTTTTTTTTTTGGATTTTCCAATTTGGGCTATTTCTCTATTTATGTGTGTCAACCTTGAAAGAGCAGGGGCCATGTTAATTACCCTTCTGGGCCTTCTCTCCATTTGAACCGTTTTAAGTTTTTTAACGGATGTCCCGAAGGACACCAACAGTCCTTTTTTTTTGCGCCTTTTTTCAAAAAAAAAATCAACAGACAATCCTAGATTAATAGCAGATCAGATTCCACGATACAACAGTTCTGTTTCCAAATATAGATTACAAACATTACATTGGCAAAAAAAAAAAAAAAAAAAAAAAAAAGGACATTAGTAATTTAGTAGGAAATTACTAGGAAGAAAAGCAGATACATCTCTCAATTCCTGTTTCAGTAGCAGCCAAAGCAGTCAGACGAACCAACTGGCCTGGCTCTTTTTTGTTTTTTTCCCCCTCTGAGCTGGCCTTCCTCAGTTTGTACACTCAATGAAGTGTTGAGATTCCGACCAAGTTCGAATCCACATGCAAGCAGATGATCCAAATCAAATGATATTGAATTACCTGGCCTGGTCAGCTCGAAGATGATATTTCAAGGCTGGCGCCCTTCAAACCACTAGCACCTTTGGCGTCTGGTTTTGACAAGTTTTAGCCTTGTCCTGAACTTTTAGGAGGCCAGGCCCGACAACGGCTGCCGTTGATAAATCTGATCGGCGGCCGTCGTTTCGTTTCGGCCTCCTGAAGAGGCCCACTATTTCCCGAACCGACAAAGGGACTAGTGCTTAAAAAAAAAAAAAAAAAAAAAAAAAAAGGCAGTCAGACTAAACTTCACAAGCTTGCTCTGACACTTGGCGGCACTGTCCTGTGTTAAATCTGGTGGAACCTGGATTGGCATTTTAATAGCAGCATAATGGATGTTATTCAAAAACTGCTTTGAGCGGTGACTTCTTCAAAGGCAAGTGTCTGACGCAGCAGCAGCAACAGCAACAGCATAGTCGGACGCTATTACCGGGCACTCCATCAGGCGGGTCATCACGATGGTGGACCATGAAAAGACAGATGCCAGGGGGTTCTGGTTGTTCACCCTTTCCTTACGGACATTCGTGGCGGCTGATGGTAGAGGCAAGGAAACGATCGGGCTTTGCGGAGCTCCTGTTCAGCAAACAGAAGGAGGCGGAAGAGGAGAAGAAGAAGAAGAAGCGCCTTCAGCAAGGCCAAGTCTCTCGGAAGCTTCATGTTCCAAAGCACATCGAGCGCCCTCCCTATGCCGAGTCGGGCGTCAGTCCGCCGTGGGATGACTCTTTCCAAATTCATGATGAAGCGGCTGTCCAACGGATGAGAGCATCCGGCAAGCTGGCCGCGGAGGTGAGGGATTACGCGGGGACCCTTGTCAAGCCCGGCATTACGACGGATGAGATCGACAAAGCCGTCCATAAGATGATCATTGACGCAGGTGCATATCCATCTCCTTTGAATTACGGCAAGTTCCCGAAAAGCGTATGCACGTCGGTTAACGAATGCATCTGTCACGGTATTCCGGACTCGCGTCCACTCGAAGACGGCGACATTATAAACATTGACGTCACTGTGTACCTTAACGGATACCACGGCGATACTTCGCGGACCTTCTTAGTCGGAAATGTCACGCCAGAGGTCCAGCAACTTGTCAGAGTCACGAAGGAAGCCCTCGACAAGGCGATCGCGATCTGCAGCCCAGGTGTGGAGTTCAAGAAGATTGGCAAAACCATTCACGATTATGCGGATCGATACAAGTATGGCGTTGTCAGGCATTTTGTGGGGCATGGAATTGGGAGGATGTTCCATTCGGGTCCGGCTATCATGCATCATCGCAATAACGGACCTGGGGTAATGCTTCCTGGTATGACATTTACGATTGAGCCCATGCTAACAATTGGTAGCATCGAAGAAGTGATGTGGGACGACAATTGGACAGTGGTGACGGCAGATGGCAGCTTCTCAGCACAGTTTGAGCACACACTCCTGATTACAGAAACAGGCGTAGAGATCCTGACAGCTCCCTAAGAGGAAGCCACCACCAGCTGATTCTGTGTGTGTGTGTGTGTGTGTGTGTGTGTGTGTGTGTGTGTGTGTGTGTGATGTTTTAAGTATATTACAAACCCCAGCTGTCAACTTCACACCAAGACATGGTTTTTCCCAGGGACTAGACTCAACATGACCTCCCTAAGATGCGTTCCAAGTTCCAACACTTCGCAGTCAAGCGCACTTACAAGCAAAAGACGACGAGTGTCCACAACACAGATACTAAAGATACAACGGCTGGAGGGCACGGGGGAGGCGGGAGGGCAGACCATACACAGGCACACCAAACAGGGGCAAGGCAACAACCAACAAGCAAGAAAAAAATACAAGTCCCAAACAACAAACCACCGGGGAAAAAAAAAACAAAAAAAAAACACCATGATGATAGATTGTTTCGTCGGAGTTGCACCGACTCATCAGGAGGCTGAACCCTTGACAATCTGCGGAATCTCCGTATTTGATGGTTTGGGTCATGAACCCTTTGACGCTTGTTGAAGGCAGACTGTCCCCAAAAGGAACATAGCAGCGGGCAGCAACCCTGTGGACCACCAGGCAACACGGTAGAGGCAACACGGCAGCACAACGCCAAAAACAACTGCAAGGAACGAGATGGCACGCAGGACATGCAGCGCGGCAACCGTGTAGTGAAGCACAAGGCAACACAAGCAAGGCAACAGCGCTGCAAGGGACGACAGGGCGAGCGGACCAGCAACTCGACAACTGTGGAGCGAAGCACAAGGCACCCGCAACAAGGCAACCATCCAACAAGGCCCGCAAGCAGCAAACATGGAAGGCACGGGCAGCGGAAGGGCAGCAAGGCAGCGGAGCAGCGAATCGCAAGGAAAAACCAACAACAAGGCCACACCACAGAGCGAACACATCAACCTGCAAAGAACCACATGCGAAGCAAGCGGGACAGGCAGCAGGGCAGCGGCGGAGCGCAGACGAGGCCGTCCACACCTCCAACACGGAGCAAAGCGGCACATAATCTACTGACATCATGATTGTCCCACCACCCACTGAGCCAGGGAGACACTCCGACGAGCATCCGTCATCACCCACAGGCAACACAGACACCCCGAACTGACCGGCCTCCCTAACAGTGCAGTAGGCACTCCAGACGTGGAACCACCGACTGTTTGGCACTACTTAAGGGTGCTCAGTTGGGTAAGCATAAATACTTAGAAAAATATCAGAGGGAGGACAGACAAAAAATATCAGAGGGAGGACAGACAACAAGAGGAAAACAGACAAACATAAAACTGATTGTGTGTGTGTGTGTGTGTGTGTGTGTGTGTGTGTGTGTGAGAGAGAGAGAGAGAGAGAGAGAGAGAGAGAGAGAGAGAGAGAGAGAGAGAGAGAGAGAGAGAGAGAGAGAGAGAGAGGGAGAGCGGGGGAGAGAGAGAGAGAGAGAGAGAGAGAGAGAGAGAGAGAGAGAGAGAGAGAGAGAGAGAGAGAGAGAGAGAGAGAGAGAGAGAGAGAGAGAGATTCCACTGTAGCTCTTCCATTGTGATATTTATCTTACTTGAAGAGTATGCTCCTGCACATCTTTTTTTGTTTTTTTGAAGTTTTTCCCTTTGGTTTATTCGAATTTCTGTAGTGTATCAGCCCAGGCAAGTTGTATAACAGTCATTGTAGCAGTTTCATTTTCAGGCATTGCAAGCAACTTCATTTTTGCAAACCCTTTCGAACCCCATTGTATAATTTGTTAAACATTTCCAATTTCCAGTGCACATGAGATTATGTTGATGAGCGCATGTGATTTCTTCAGGCAGCAATAAGCACTTGATTGGATGGCCGTTTGTTTTTTTTTTTTTCAGTTTTTGGTTTTTGTTTCTGGTGGGGAAAATGTCGGGGTTGAAAATGAGTCCACTCTGTGGGAAAAATGGTGGTGAAATTGGCGGTGTTCAGACATTTGCTCTGGAGTCTGGAGAGCAGACCAGGACATAAAATGAGTCCAGTCTGTGGATTTGATGGTGGGGTATCAGTTAAACTATAGTTCTCGCAGAGACTCCTTGTTCTATGTGCTGTGTGCTGTTCTCTGTACTTCTGTTCTCCGTACTTTTGTTCTCTGTACTCTTGCTCTGTGTACTTTCTTTTTTTTTTTTTTTTTTTTATTGAAAAGAAAGGCTCCTTCTATTCTGGGGAGCAACAGTCCGGTTCCTTTTCCCCCGGCAAGTCGATATGAAATACATAATAGACACACGCACGCTCCTCCCCATTATGGCTCAGAGGCCCGAGTGGACGGCATTGATTACTTCCTTGAGGAAGGATGTACCACCCTTCACCCCTGCCTAATTTATCCTGTTCTATGAACTTCTATCTCAGTTTGCCCAACCCTGTGCTCCCAGTTCTACTCCTCTCAGTTTTGAAACTGTCCGAACAGTTTTGAAACTGTTTTACCAGAGTGTTCTGGGATGCGTATGAATCCTATAAAAGGTTTTCCATTTTAACTCCTATTAGTGAAGGTTTTGTTCAAGTCCTAAGCTCTACTCCCTCGGTTCTAACTTCTAATGATTCTTTAGTTTACAAATTCCTGGTCAGGAGATAATACCTATGCTATTCCACAACCCTAAACCTCTTAACTTTCCTCCTCTCTATCTGCTCTCTGAAACCCTAAACCCTACTGTCCCCCTTTCTGTAAATCCTTTATGCTGAATTTATGGGTAGTGAAGTGTTTTGTGATTGTGTCGCTTCTAACAAGACGAAGTCTGTTGATCTGTCTCTTCCCTGCTGTTCCTCTCTCCTTTTCCATATCAAACGCGGGGGATCACCTTGTATTGTGCCGAGTTTACCCGTTCCACGCCTGTCCTTGATGAATTTGTCTATTATGAATTGCTTTTTTTTGTGGGTTCATCCTTGATATTCTTGTTTGCTCAGCGCCAATCTGCCTGATATTCCGTGTGTAGAAGCTGTAGAACCAACTCCCAGGCCTCCCGGGTCGATGTATTTTGGCGTGATATCGTTTGTTTGCATCAAGTCTTCCAAATGATCCACAGTGTAAAAGGACGAAGTCTTCTGAAGAGGGTTAAATGCCAGAGTTCTCTGAAACTTGGTTGTGCCACCCCCGTCAGTAGAGTCAGTAGGTTGTCCGATAGTGATGCTCCTACTAGCTCCACCCAGTACCGCCGCGTTCTGTTCCAACTTCTTTGTGCGTTAGGACAGTTTATCAGACAGTGTAGCATATCCTCAAGGGATCCATCTGCACAGACTGCGCAGCTATCATCAAAATCTCTTCTACCAGCTCCTGACCTTTTCCTGCTGAGCCATGCAGAGACACACATGGGGTTTCACTTCAAGTATAGTTATTGCCGCTCTGTGTACTTTTGTTCTGTGCACTTTTGTTCTGTGTACTGTTGTTCTTTGTACTTTTGCTGTGTGTACTTTTGCTCGGTGTGTTTTTTTTCTGTGCAGAGACACATGGGGTTTCACATCAAGTATAGTTCTCGCGGAGACACATCGTGTGCTATGTACTGTGTGTTCTTTTATTCTGTGTGCTGTGTGCTGTGTGCTGTGTGCTGTGTGCTGTGTGCTATGGGTTGTGGGCTGTGGGGTGCAGGATTGCTTTGCAAACTAAGAATTCGCATTCACGATCAGCACTTGCACAATGCAGGCCTGAATCGTAGTCGAAGTCACCGCATACGGTTACGAGCACTGTGCATGCACACGGGCGTAACGCGCTGTGTCATGCAGCGAGGGATGTGCGATGTGATGGGCAGGAACAGGAGTAGTGGTGTGGGTGGTGGGTGGAAGTCTTTGCGGAGGCAAAAGGGCGGTCGAAAGGGCAACAACTGTGTGCCACGGTTATGGGAGCATGAATCTGGACATCCTGGCATGTTGTTGGAGGATGTAAATATCAAGAATTGACCCCAAAAAAGTCCTTCGGGACATCCGTTAAAATTGGAACGATACAGAGAAGGGTAATTATCAAACGGCCCCTGCGCAAGGATGACACGCATAAATCGAGAAATGGTCCAAAAAAAAAAAAGAAAGAAAAAGAAAAAAGAATTGACCCCAAAAGAAAGTTAGCAATTGCGAGGACAACAACCAAACCACAAATCAAAGGCTGCAATCGTGTGAAAGGCAGCGAGAGATTGTACCGAACGCGGAAACAAGTCTCTGTTCTAATTCTTAGGCTACTGGATTATTCATTCTTCCCTCTCCTCTTCCTTCAGAACTTGGGCCAACTCCTAGCACCATTGTAATCACGTCTGGGAATCGAATCCTTTTTTTTTTCTTTTTTTTTTTTTGTTGAAAAAGCCTTGGCTGTTTACGAGAGAGGGTAATACGAGCATCCCCCGCTAGTAGTAGACTCCAGCACCTCCATCTATTGGTGAGGAGCTGCACCTGCTGGTATTCATGATTATCGCCTGCAAGGCTGCAACCACATTACCATCGTTGTCGTGATGAGAAATCGGAGAAATCACCACCAACATCGTCATCTTTAACATCATTGCCTCCCCAATTCTTATCCCTCGATTGCTGGTTATCATCATTATCACGTAACTACTGCATACTAAATGAAGACAAACGCAAACACAGGCACGTAACTACTACTTCTGCGTACTAAATGAAGATCAATGTAAGACATAACACCAGCACAGCACTAAAAGTGCCGCTGCGTCTGAGCCTAGGGAGAAAATCAGTGTGCCCGGGTCACCAAGTGGTGCCCAGATGCATATGCTTGCATGTCTGCCTGGGCATGAGCCCCCGGTAGGGTTCAGGGCAGCCCTAGGGCAAAAAACAAAAAAAATCAAAAAATTCTGCGGAAAACAAAATGCTGTGTAGAATTGCGATGCAAACAGTTTTTTGGCTGAGGGCCACCACACAATTTCTTATTGAATAGCAGACACAAAAGAAAATAATAAAAAGAAAAGGCACCACCCTCTGGGAGGGCCCCTATGCGCGAACAAAAAGCGAACCGGCGCGGCCTCATTTTGGCTGGGAAAAAAGAGCCTGGAATTGGGCTCCTCTCACCAAGCACAGAAGACCCCCACTGCCAAAGGAAAGAAACAGACTGCTTTACAATCCGGGACCCCCAGGTAGCAGCCGCCCTCTCGCCATGATGTCCTTCTGGGTGGGACAAAATTCCTGATTCTGAGCCAAAAAAAAAGGCAAAGTTGCAGCTTAGTTGCTGCACTAAAAACTTCGCACAAAAAAAAAAAAAAATTGCACACTGCTGCCGAGCCAAGTAGCAACTGGTAGGGCACCCCCCTCTAAGAACTCAGTATGCGATGCAGCTTTTATGGATTTCATCGCGGTTTTCTTCCGCCTCATGGGCAGAATATCCACCGGGCCCATTGGAAAGAGGCGCGGCTCAAGGTACTTGACCGCCTTAACGGCCACCCGTGTCCAGCGACGTAGCAACCAAGCTAGGACTGTTGGTCCCGTCCCTGGTCTCGGAACCGGTCGACGGGTCCTGGACCTCAGTAAAAGTTGAAGTAGGGAAAATAAATAAATAAAAAGTAAAAGTAAAGATATGGGAACACAAAAATTAAGGGGGTGAGGGGCCGCGCGTCCCGCTGGCCTGCAATGCCGCGCACACCCAAGCCCCGCCGGCCCCGCGTGGTTGCACCTTGCCGTAGGCTCACCGCGCGCCCCACTCGCCCAGGCAAGGACTCACCTCTCACCCGCAAGCGCGCCGTCAACTTCGGACGAGGCCGCACTGGCCTGAACTGCAGGAAACACGCCAAATACCCTTGTAAGCTATGTTGCACGTAGGCCGCGGCCTGGTTCGGCCACGGCCGAACGCGGCCGATAATTAAAAATTAAAAAAAAAAAAAAAAAAAAAAAACGGGTTTCGAGTGGGGCGGGGGTCCCCTACCTGTCTCTTATACACATCTAGATGTGTATAAGAGACAGCCTTAGCAGTGCTCACTCAGTCCCCACGCAGGGT
>BFEA01000155.1:2494228-2508862 GCA_003427395.1 Chara braunii | reverse complement strand
TCGGTGCCAGCTTGCAAGCGCAACTACGCCGCTCCAACGGGGGAATGCTACGCGGCTCTCTGGGGAATCAGCCACTTTCGCGCTTACCTGTACGGACGAAAGTTCACCTTGGTAACTGATCATGAGCCCCTGTTGACTCTGAAGAAATCGAAGGATTACTCTGGCATGATCGGGTGATGGGCAACGGTGCTGCAGAGCATGGACTTTGACATTCGTCATCGGAAGCACGAGAGACACGGGAATGCGGACGGACTGACACGACTGCACCGGCCTGAGAAGGTTCCGAAGAATGAGGAGGTAATTCCGTGGAACGAACCCGAGCAGGAGATCGGACCTCGGTAYGGCCAAGTGGAGATCTTATCGAAGCAGTGAGTGATACGAGGACTAATTGGTTTGTTCTATCCTCTCTGCATCCCTTCCGTCTCTGTCATCGCGACTACCCCACTTGCCTTCGCAACCCCTTCATCTCCTACTAATTCTGCCCCTCTCACGTCCTCAGCTTTTTTTGCCACGCTTCCCGATAAATTCTGTTATTTTTGCACGTGCATTGCACGGGTCCATGGGGTCGACTGCCATCCTTTCGAAACCGGGTTTGTCGATTGCGTAGAATGTGCCACGTGTGTCAATCGTGCGCATGGGGCCTGCGTTCGATATCGGACGAATAGCAAGGAATGGAGATGCCCCCTGTGTAGAACGAACAAACTCCCCACAGGGGTTCGATTCGAGGCCGCCCGTACGGACGGCCCTGAATATGACGAAAAATACCGACAAGCGGAGGTTTGGACGGATAAAATTTTATTGGCAAAATTAGCGGGATTATCACTGGGCCACCTCACCAAACACGACAGACGTAGGGCGACCGAGAGATCTCGGGACTATCGATGGGTCAACGGTCATTTGGAAAAACGTAAAACTGACGGATCGGGCTCGTGGTTGACGGTTCCCCATCCATTCCAGAGATATGACTGGATCCGATCTGCTCACGAAGAACAGGCCGCTCATTTCGCAATACGTGTCACGGAGGTAACTGTAGATCAGAACCAATGGTTCTGGTCCAATATACGAGATGATGTCAAATACATTGTCGCTAACTGTCTGGTCTGTGCCGCTGATCGCGCCCCTGTACGGGGACCAAACACGATCGTACCAACGGAAGTAGAGCGTTATTTCCAGCGAGTTAGTTTGGACACGACAGATATCGACGTGCCACCTGGCCCAAACCGCTGTGAATATTTTATCCTGCTAGTATTAATAGATAATTTTTCCAAGTATATCGAAGTCTATCCCTGTAAGACCCGAAAGGCCGCAGAAATAGCCACGTACATCGAACAATTCCTCTATACCCATCTAGATACGGAAGAAATTCTGACCGACAATGGGTCCGAATTCAAGGGTGAGGTAGAAGAACTGCTTGTGCGAAGAGGCGTCACGCTCCGACATACGGCACCCCATGTGTCCCAGTCAAATGGGTTGGCCGAAAATGCCAACCGCTTGATTAAAACCGCCCTTCGCAGGAACGTAGCGGCACATGACACGCGTCCTTGGCCCGAGATCGTATATCAGATCGTCGGGATCCACCGGGCCACCCCTCACGAGTCCACGGGGTTTACGCCTTTTCAGCTTCGAACTAATAGCCTCCCCTGTGTCGACTACCGGGGTAACTCGAAAATTGTCGAAGCAGGGGGTAGAGACACGCGTGCAGCTCTCAAGGCCAAGGCCAAAAGGTACACCGAATTAATGGAACGGGCCATCCCGAAGCTAGCCCGAAAAAGGCAAAGGATGACTGAACTGGCCCACGGTAGACAACTCCGTAGCTACGAGGCTCAAATTTTTTGGAAATTGAGTGCGGGGACACAGATGGAACTGAAATCCCCCGTGTTGGTCCGATGAAGCACGTCGATTGCTTTCGTGCGTCGCAGAATGCGCGCGCGGGCACGACGCAAAAAGATAAAAATCCAAATTCAATCCAAAAAGTATTGTCGGGCTTCCCACCGGGCCACAACCCGTCGTTTAGAACGGAAAGGCTTTGGCACGTTCCGCGTGTCTCGTTTTCGTATCAAATCTCGTCGTCGTTCGATGGTCAGTTCCGAGTCCGACGTGGATGGTCTCAGCCGCATGGCTCTTTCTTTATGCTCGTCTTCACTCCGCACACGGTAGTGGAAACCCCTGGATTCGTAGTGCTCAAAACGCTGGCATTCAGTGTATAGAGTGCGCGACCAGTGGGGTTCTACTGCCGTCCACAGGATGACGATCAACTCGTTGAATGGCAACAATATCGCGTAGGGTGGGAAGTGCGTGTCGATAATGACAAACCCAGCCTCTACGAACCCTGAACAACGATTGGCCGGAGGGAAGTAGTATCGTCCACCGATTTGTGCAACCGCTTCTCGTACGTCGCACTCACATACACGTGTCCTTCCCTCGTTATAGGGAAAAGGCCGTGTTGGGACGGGAGGTACGGGAGGCTGGTGCCCGATCGGAGGGTATTGGTCAGTCCACATATCCATCAATTGCAGAGACCTTGCGACATCGTCAAAAAGAAAAGAAAACACTCGCGCAACTCAGAAACAATCTTCTTCAACACGAGAGAGAGAGAGAGAGAGAGAGAGAGAGAGAGAGAGAGAGAGAGAGAGAGAGAGAGAAGACACTTCAGCAGTTCAATCACGCATATAACTAAGGAACCGATCCACGGCTCAGGTTAAGTTAGCCAGCGTGATGTTGATCCCCGGCGCCTTGTTTCTCGAGGCCGCCTCGTGGTTCGGCTGCTGATGTTGGACAGCATANAGAGAGAGAGAGAGAGAGAGAGAGAGAGAGAGAGAGAGAGATAGATAGATAGATAGATAGATAGATTGAGAGAGAGAGAGAGAGAGAGAGAGAGAGAGAGAGAGAGAGAGAGAGAGAGAAAGAAGATACCTCAACAGTTCAATCACGCATATTACTAAGGGACCGATCCGCGACTCAGGTTTAGTTAGCCAGCGCGATGTTGATCCCCGACGCCTTGTTTCTCGAGGCCAACTCGCTGTTCGGCTGCTGATGTCGGACAGCGTAAGGCAGATGGCATGCGTAGTGCACTCAGAGCCACAGATCTATACACTCTTGCATTCTCGGACAAAATCTCGATGACAATCATCTAATCAACGCCAAATAGACGCCCATTTCCATACATTCATTTACTGTGGAAGATGCGAAAAATGAGCCATGCACAGGAAAAGATGGATCGCTTGCACAGTACACACGCACCCACCGTTCACAAGACAAGAAGACGGGGTCCTTGCGCAGGAGGATTACCCAGGAAACTAATGGAAGAGTTCCGGAAGAAGTTCTTTCACGCAAGGAAAGCATGCAGATTCATGCTCATCTAGAAGAGGGGAAGAGAGAGAGGGAGAAGCATCGAGACACATCATCATTCAAAGATAGAGGTAAAGGAGGGAGGTGAAGGGGGGAGAGAGAGTCTTGATAGGAGATGACACAACCCAAAAGAAGGAAGTTCAGAGAAAAAGATCCGCAACAACAAAGGCGCATTCGCCGTTAATTCCAATATGGCCCCGGGCCAATAACTCACTCAACTCCAATCATCGATCCCCATACCCGCACCGACGATCCCGGCCGCCGCGTGCTAACTCCCACCACTGCGATCGTCACCCCGCTGTCGTAGACTCGACATGGTTCGCCCAGATCCCACAGTCCGTTGTGGCGATCCAGCGCGCAACCGGCCAGCCTATCGTCAGCCCGACAGGACTTTCCGACTCGCATCAAACACTCTGCCTAGCCACTGCTTCCCGGAAGCTGGCTTGAGAATCGAGAACGTAAGAAAGATTTGCGGACGCGCTTGCGGGTTTTATAGTTGCTACAGGGGAGATAAAAGGGGGAAAGAGTGACGGGAAAGTTGAGGTGTAAGAGGAGAAGCAGGAGGAGAAGACTTTTAGAAGAATGCTCTACGAACGGCATGTTGATCCCTCGAAACTCAAGGTTCAACCAATCAGATTCGCCGCGTAATAGGAATATTCTATTGATCCACGCACCTGATTGGCGAGTGGGAGTTATCGATGGATCGACCGGGCGTCGGGCGCCAAACTCAGAGGGTGAGGGGAGAAAAAGGCGCGAGAAGTGGCGCAAGACGGGTCCAAGATTCAGATGATCAAGAAAGGAAAAGGGGCGCACAGAGAGCAAGGCGGGAGAGGGAGAGAGAGAAAGAAAACAGTTACGGGGCGAGAGAAAAAGGAGGGAGAAGGGGAAAGGAGCGCGGAAGGGAGCGATGCGGGGGACAGAGAGGAGAAAGCTTGGCACGCACGGTGCCGTCAACAAAAAGAGAGAAAAAGGCACCGAAACAGTTACAGCCTAATTCAAAATTGAAATCATCATATCCGCGCACGAAAGAGCGACGCGGGAAAAGAAAAATCCTATGCCTATTCATATTAGCACAAAATTCCGAGAGTTTTCCCCGATGCGATCAAGAACATTCACGCACACGAAAAGGACACGTCGATGTTCCGCTTATCCCGGAATTTCCAACTGCCGAGCCCAATTCCCAGTGCGTTCGCTAAGGCGCACGTAATTTCCTATGTATTTCCTGAATTGCAGAAAGGAAAAGCAGAACCCGGGAGTGGAAAAAGCTTCCGAAAGATGGGGGCCAAAAAAAAAGCGGTACCCAAAATCAAGAAAACGAAACGGGGTTCTTATGGGGTCGGTATGATATAAGCAAAAAAGGGGTACGAAAGATAGCACGGGTTTAGGAAGTGGTTCGTCACATATGTGACGCGCAGGGGGTTCCAAAATTATGCGATCTCCTGATTGCATGTCATGGCGGAAGAGAGTGATGCATGAGGAACCAAGCGTATCAACAACCAATCCAGCCAAAGTCCATGTTGACGTCAACTTCAATTGCAATTGTCCGATGCTGGAATCCTCGATGGTCGTCCAGGTGACGCCATCATCGTCCGCTGGTTCTCCGTGTGCTCTGCACCCCAGCTGGTTGCCGCTCGTTGAATCAGAGCATGAGTTGTCATCATCGTCGATGGCGTGATCGTTGTGGAGCTTACTGATTCGTGCCGTTTTCCCCTGCTGATTGGAGGAAGAGAGGAGAGGGGGGGGGGGGGGGGGGGGGGGGGGGGTAGTGATGTGATCAGGATCTACCTCCTAGTTGGAAGGGGTCAATAGAGGCGGTACATGGAGGGGATTTCTCGGGGTCGACGGGGAGGAAGTGGGTAGGAAGCGATTCATTCCTTCCATCATCACCGGAAGCTCCTCGTATCGGATGATCCGGTGGAAGTGGGGGAAGTGATCGCCGCTGCGAGGGAGGGAAGCAAGGTAGTCGCGATAGAAAGAGGAGAGGGTGCGAAAAAGCGCCGCTCGAAAGAACTCATAGTGGCGGCAGGCGGGGATTGTCCCTGTGGCAACGCAGTAAACGTCTACTACGTTGCATCTCTCCCATGCAGCGCTGAACAGCAGGAGATGATAGCAGAACGTGGGGGCAGCGGATTGAAGGGAGGCGTGGGGGTGGACGGTGGCGAGTAGGCGGGTAGAATAAAAGTCGCGGAAGAGATGGGGAAGGAAGGGATGGGAAGGGAAGGTGACGGGGGTACGGATCTGCTCGAGGGTGAGGAAATCAAGGGGTCGGCGGGACAGCGTCCGAGGACGAAGGCCTATCGCCCGCATCAGTACGTGGGCGAACTGGGGGACGGGTGGGGCTGGAGGAGGAGGGGGATCGGCTCCGTCTCCGTCACGTGGTACTTGAGGTGGCGGCTGCAGGGTCGCCATCTTCGGGCTTCGGTGGCTTTGGATCCCTGGTCGGATCGTTACCGATGCGCAGGCTAGCTTCTCTGGCGAACTCCAGCTGGCGCTTCTCGGTGGCAATTTCTTCGCGCCTTCATAGTGCTTCCAGATCTTCCGCCTCCGTTCCTGTACGCATCGCTTCCTTCGGCAAGGCTTCCCACTCAGAACCAGTCTTCCTCCTCTTCTCCTTCGCTCAGCTCACCCTCGCTGTGTTCACTATAGCTTCCCTCGTTTGATGTTTCCTCGTCTTCGTCCTCTTCGTCGTCGTCGTCGATCACCACTTCCTCTGCCCTCGGATAGAAGGCGCGAGGGATGATATCGTATGGCTTCAGATACTCCTGCCGCGATGGTAGCGTATCCCCGTCCCTAGGTTCCTCCAAGCATGCAGTCCACTGAAGGTACGGATCCAATGATCGCTCGAAAATGTACGGAGCAGGACTATCGTCACTTTGTGAATAGATGTCGCGCGAGAGATCGCCTGCCAGTTGCACGATCGGTGCGATGAGCTCCTGCGCAATCAGCTGGCGGCGCCCCGGCTGTACCGATCCAAAGAGAAATCCAAGAAGATCGCCCTCCGCGTTAGTCCTCCAGGCTTGGATGATTAGCAGTTCCGGATTATCGATCCACGCAGGATGCCCATTGGTCTGTGTCCACGTCACCTGTACTCTGGCCAAGCAGAAAGACAGCTCCTCAAAGGTTTCGCGCCACTGTTGCCAATGTCCAGGATTGATAAGAGGGACCGGAAGAGGCTCGAATGAGAAGGAAAGAGAAGGTTGAAGATTGGATTGCTAGAAGGTGGGGAAGAGAGAGGGGAAACCAAAGATGGAGAGAGGAGCGAGGAGATCGGCGAGGTTCATTGGGGATGTGGAAAGGGGACGAGGGTTGGGATCGCAGCTGGCCACTCGCGCGGTGATCGGCGAATATTGTCAAGATCCGGTGTAAAGATCGGGATGAGGTTATACCCCTGTCGGGCGAGGACGTGCTGCCACACGTTGGACACTTGCTCCGTCCACTCGCGCAGGGAGGTCAAGATCGCGGTATGCCACTGCGGATTGACCGAGCTGATGTCGCCGCTGAACGCCACAACCGTGGTGACGTGGCTCGTTCTGGGGCCCGCTCGCCGATTAACTGCGGTTACCTCCGCGAATATTACTGCGTGAGGACTTCCTTCGATTCGAAACGCGGCGGCAGCACAGATACCTTCGTCGCAGAAGAATCGCATCAAACGCCGAAGATCCGCATTGAGCTAAGGGTGACAAACTTGCCGAATCTTTGAGATGTGGCCGCGTGGCTGTAACAGCTATGCGTCAAAAACCCGCTCCGTGATAAAACTGATGCCGAGGTTGGTATTGGAGCCGACACGTGTCGGTTCTGATGATAGTAAGTCGAATTGGCGAGAGGTAGGAGAGACCCTCAACTAGCTCATCGGGATCGCCCAGTGACCCGGTCTCAGTCTGGTGCGGCTGCACCCGCAGCACCAATGGTGGACGGTACTAGGGTGATCGTTAGTATCCCCGCCCCCTTCCCATTCTTCCCGAATCATACCCATCCCGAGGCTTGGCTGGAAGCTGTAGAAGCTCAAAACTACAACGCATCCGATCTTCCTCGCGTTCTGACATTGTTACTTCGCAATACGTTGCATGACTGGTTTAGAAAACACACGTGGGTAGATTGGGATACTTTCAAGCAAGCCTTCCTGGCTCGATTCAATACGGTCAGTGAAGATGCCGCCTAGTACGTGCTCAGAAATCGGCCACAAGGACAAGGGGAATTGTTACCCGATTTTGTCGATCGATTTCAAACCACGCTGGACAAATCCGGGCGAGACGAGAAATCCGCTCGGGATTTGTTCATCGACCACCTACGAAGTCCTACATTGAAAGGCAAACTGCAGAAAAAGGTCCCGCCGAAAACACACCAGTTATCGGCTATCATCACTAAAGCATTGGAACTGGACCTGGCTGATGCAAAAAAGTATATCAACCAAGGAGACGAAGACATTATAGATACCATATGAGATGTAACGGCCTAAAGGCGATCATGGCTGCAAGCCGTCGAACGGTTTTATCCCCGCCCAGACCATGACCTTCCCGGCGGGATCGTTTCCGATACCCCGCCTGCTTCTTCCTCCTCTCCCCCGGTGAATCAATCGATCGCAGTCATTAAAAGCGGAATCTCACCCGAACCCTCCTCGCCGGCCATAACCAACTTACACCTTGCCCAGATGATCCATACGGCCACTACCAAGCAGTCCGAATGGATGAGCAACTTGATCCAAATGCAAGCCGCTCACATGGAACGGATGGAACAGATAATGAGTAGGTTAATCAAGCCTAACCCGGCCTCTGCTCGGCCGGCCCCCGCATCATTTCCACTCTTACCTGCCCCGCCTGCTCCAGGGTACACACCTCAGTTCCCTCACCTAGCCAATCCAGCCGAAAAGATCGAGTGTTTTAACTGCAAACAGCCTGGACATTTCGCCCGAGACTGTCCGCAGCCAAAACGTAGTCAGCCCCCACCTGCAGTGGCCCCCGTGACCCTGAATCAAGGACGAGTGACCGCTTTGATGGATACAGCCCAGGGAGGAGAGCTTGTGGCATATGCCCCAGAGCAGCCTTCCCCCTCGAAGACAATGGCGTCGATATCAGGAGCTTCTCCCTCTAACGTTGCGGACGTGGTCAATCCACTCGAATATCTTCATCTTGCAGGCATGGTCGGAGCAATCCGATCGGCCCCTGATGATCTCGAATGGGTCGATCGCCAATCCAATTCTGGTTCGCAGTTCCGAACAAGAGAGATTGACGTGCTGCAAGCACTCAAACAACTAGATATTCGTGTTCCGATCCCGATGGGACATTTGCTCACCATATCTGAAGCACCGAATGATAAACTTTTACAGCATTGCCAGAAAAATCAAAAGCGCTTCACCTATCAACGCATACAACGGATGTTAAAGAAGAAGGAAGGAAATGAGGAAGTGGCACAACCCGAAGCCGGTGAACCTAAGGCCGCACGAATAGCAATGATCTCTTAAGTAGAGAAAGATCACTTCGTACGAGCTCGGCCGGTGCTATGGAAAAGCGCGGAGTGTGATTGCGAAATTTGGGGCAAGCCGTTTAATGCCCTTATCGACACTGGGTTTTTTGCAGTAGCCATATCATTAAACACTGTCAGAAAGACGGGACGACTCGGATCCATTCTTCCTCAATCTGGCAAASACAATTATGTCTCCGCCGACGAGGAAGCAATGAATATCGTAGGCATTATTGAAAACGTGGCGGTAAAGGTTGGACGCGTACACGTCTTGGTCAACACGCTCGTGATAGATGTGCGCTCCTATTCTGTACTATTAGGATTGCCTTGGGCGATGGCAGTAGGCGCACGATTGCATATCAATCTTTCTCTGCTTTGCCATCTTTGTTCCCGTTTTTTAATGTAGCTGGCCTGAATCTGCGTCCAGGTTCACTCCTTCTCCTTCGCCTCTTTTTCTAATCTCGCCCTCTCATACCTTATCCATATTTATGGACCCACACTTTCCTCACCTTCATCTACCTCGCCTTCGTTTCATTCACTTTTTCTTTCCTCCACTTCAACTTCCTTCCCTCTCATTTCCACTATTGTTTTTCACTTCACCTTCCCGTTCTCGTTGGTGTCAACCTTTTTCTCAATAGTGCCCGGTCCGACAGCGCATATATTGTCCTGGTCAAAAGAGAAGAATGAAAAAAAAACAGGCCCGCCCCGCCCCTTATTTATACCGGTTAATCTCACGGGGTCATGCTCATCTTCTCTGTATCGTTCCGATTTTAACGGATGTCCCAAAGGACAGCGGCAGGGCGGCGGCCTTGAGATATCATCATTGAGCTGACTGGTCCGCAAGCGATGGAGAATGATTCTATTCCCTTCATTTGAGGGTATCAGGATCCGATCTTGAGTCTGTATTTAAACAATTCATTGGTGTGGCAGTTGGGCTAGGTTCACCCTGCTCAAGCATAGTTCATCAACTTTCGGGTTTCCAACGGGGCCTGCTTGCACTCAAACCCCTCACAACAGATTGCGAATGGCAGACGGAGCACCCACAGGGAGCCCGTCACTTAGGTTTCTTCCGCCTCGTGGGCTAAACACCCACGACTCACATGTAAGTTAACCTCCTCGGTCCCTCTTTTCAAGTTGGGCAGAATAGTAGAGTTTCGCCAGCATCCCGAGCACGCAGGTACCTTGACCGGGCCTATCAAATGAGGCTTGCGCTCAAAGTCCTTGACGACCGTGACACCATCCATGAGGGTTTTCGATCGCTCCTCATTTGCCAGATGTGCCATCCACAACAACCCATGTCAGCAGGCACCCTACGTCAAACAAGGGGCGACAATGCAGCCCACCGTTCAAACTCTGGTACGCATCTCTATAGTCAGAGGTTGCACTAACTGAGCTAAGCCGGTGGTCTCGTCAATGATTTCTAAAATCGGTATCACGCCGACTCAAGGAAGACAAACAAATAAAAATAATAAAAATAACAATAAATAATAATGAAAGTAAATAATAATTAAGAGAATAAAGACGAAACCGAAGGGCGAGGGGAAGAAAAAGGACCGCTAGTACTGTTTCAGCCCCACGGGCAGCAAAACCATGGGGACTAGCGACGTCGGGCCCTCAACCTCTTGGCCTTTTCGCACTGCTCCAATATTCCTACGTCACCGCCCGCTGGCCTCGAACCCTGTATCCTCCATATGAAAATCCGATGGCGTAACCAATAGTGCTAGGCCCAAGGCCGACATTAGCAGCCACACTAATCTATGTGAGTGAGTATTGCGCGACGCTCGGCCCTATCAACACATATCAAGGCCACACCTTGGCCCACCGACTAAGATCATGGTCGTCAAGCTCTCGTGTCTTCGGCACAGACGTCTAACCTGTGTTTTTACCCCACGGTTCACTTTGTTCACCACACAAAAGTCGCACTATTATCGAAGTGAACCTCCTCATGAGCTTACACACACCACGATCACATCAACAGAGAGGCTCACCTTAATCATATTTTAATCAAAGTCATAAGTTGGCCGGCGGATACGTCGGTTCTATAACATCAACAAAAGAAAATTCATTTATGCCTCGAAACTGCGTACCCACACACTTTTTATTCCTAGTCAAACATTAAGCCAAAATAAAAAGAAACATTGTCGCGACTCGCACGACATACTGAAATTTCGAATCGAGCTTATTTTTTGTCACTTGCAAAAACCAGGGTGGATACCCTTGTAAGGGTATTCGCACCGACAACGGACCAATCTTTTTTTTTCTCCAATCGATCTAATTCATTGACAATCGATCAATCAATCAATCGACCAATCAATGAATCAATCAATTAATCAACCCACTCCCGTGCCTCCTGTCAACCCTCCACCCCCCTGATTTTTTCGAACAGAAAACGAAAAATAAGCCAATCAATCAATCAATTTATCAATCGAAATGATTGATTGATTGATTGATTAATCAAGTGTGTGTGTGTGTGTGTGTGTGTGTGTGTGTGTGTGTGTGTGTGTGTGTGTGTGTGTGTGTGTGTGTGAGACAGAGAGAGTGGGCCCCTATCCACCCCTCACCCCCCTCACCCCTTTCCTCCCTTTCCTCCCTAAGCTTCCCTCCATCTGCTTTCCTAACCCGCCTCCCCCGCGTTCGTTACCCCCCTCCCCGTTTCCCCTCCCGCTCCTTCTTCCGCCTTGTCTCCCCCTCCTCCTCCCGCTCCTTCTCCCGCTCCTTTTCCACCCTTTCTCGTTTTCCCTCCTTCTCCTTTTCCCTCCTCCTTTTCCCTCCTTCTCCTTTTCCCTCCTCCTTTTCCCCCTCCTAACGTCCTCCCTGTTTCCCCTCCCGATCCTTCTCCCGCTCCTAACGTCCTCCCTGTTTCCCATCCTGCTCCTTCTCCCGTTCCTCCTCTTCGCCTCCTCCGCCTCTTCCCGTTTCCCCTCCCGCTCCTTCTCCAACTCCTCCTCCCGCTTCTTCTCCTTGTCCTCCTCCCACTCCTCCTCCTTCTCCCGCTCATTCTCTCGCTCATTCTCCCACTCCTCCTCCCGATCCTTCTCCCGCTCCTCCTCCGCCAAAGAACGTGACAAAGATCTCCTTACCCGCCTCCCACGCGATCGTTAACCCCCTCCCCGTTTCTCCTCCGGCTCATCCTCCCGCTCCTCCTCTCACTCCTCCTACCACTCCCCTCCCCGTTTCCCCTTCTGCTCCTCCTCCCGCTCCTCCTCCCACTCCTTTTCCCGCTCCTCCTCCCACGCCGCCTCCACCCCCTCCCGTTTCCCCTCCCTTTCCTTCTCCAGTTATGCCTCCCGCTCTTCCTTTGCTCCTCCTCCCACTTCTCCCCCTTCTCCCGCTCCTTCTCCTTCTCCTTCTCCCGCTCCTCCCGCTCCTTCTCCTGCTCCTTCCGCTCCTCCTACCGCTCCTCCTCCGCCAAACAACGTGACAAAGATCCTGCCATAGCCATCTCCTACGAATAAAGAAAAAGAAAACGGCACCCGCGCCTCATCTGCCCCTTCCCGTTTCCCCTCCCGCTCCTTCTCCGCTCCTCCTCCCGCTCCTCCTCCCGCTCCTCCTCCCGCTCCTCCTCCCTCTCCCACTCCTTCTCCCACTCCTTCTCCCGCTCCTTCTCCTGCTCCTCCCGCTCCTCCTCTGCCAAACAACGTGACAAAGATCCCGCCATAGCCATCTCCTACGAAAAAAAAAGAAAAAGGGTCCACCACGTGGCTAGCCACAGAGAGAGAGGTTGACCTCCTGCTGCTCCTCCACCATAACTTTGTCCTCCTCCCGCTCCTCCACCTGCTCCCGCTCCTTCTCCCGCTCCTCCTCCCGCTACTCCTCCCTGTCCTTCTCCTGCTCCCCATCCTGTTGCTCCTCCCGCTCCTCCTGCTCCTCCTCCTCCTCCCACTGCGTCCCTTGTTCTTCCCCCCGTCCCTCCTCCCGCTCCTCCCGCTCCTCCTCCCGCTCCTCCCGCTCCTCCTCCAGCTCATTCTCCCGCTTCTCCTCCTCCTCCTGTACCTCCTTCTGCTCACCAGGATCCCCTCTCCTCCCTCCTTCCCCCTTCCTCCATACTCACCAGGATCCCCTCTCCTCCCTCCACCTTCCCTCTTCCTCCATGCTCACCAGGATCCCCTCTCCTCTGTCCCTCTTCCCTCTTCCTCCATCCTTACCTCCGTCATCCATCCTCCCCCGTATGTGGTGGAGCTCATGGCTGTGCATGTTAAAGATTATCGTCGGACACCCGTTTTCTCTTGTCCTCACCCACTCTTCCTCCCCCTATGTTTCCCTCCTCCATCGTTACCTCCATAATCCATCCTTCCCCCTGCATGGTCGTGCTCGTGAGCGTGCGTGTCATGATCGTTGTCGCATAACCGTTGGCTATTGTCCTCACCAGCTCCTCCTCCCTCGATGTCTCCCAATTCCGAAGTTTCGGGACGTCTACAGCAACACCCAGCGTCCAAACGCGGGGACCAATGGGAAAGAATTGCTATCCTGCACAGCGCCCGCGAAACCTCAAATGGATCCTGCGCAGCTGGTCCACCGCGAAAACGACACGAAGGCCGCCGCGGTCCTGCGCCTGGCCCCTGCTTCAAACCCGCATGGTATCTCGTGGGCCCGCGGTCACGTGTGTCGCTGGGCCCTTTCTACCTTTTAATAGTACAACAAGTGGACCCAGCGAGGCGAAGCCGTCCTCTTGTCCTGTCTATACAGGGCAGGAAGCACGTCAATGCCAGTCTGTGTGTGTGTGTGCGTAGGATGAGCAAAACTGGAACGAATCTTCAGCCAGAACATGGAAATATACACTGCCACAGGGTAACCGGCATTCGGGACGGGCCAAACGCCCGAACCCGAACGCCCGAACGTATGGGACCCCTTAGGGATGCGCTTGGCCGTTTGGGCCGAACGCGGAGCCTAAAACAAAAAAAAATAAAAACAAAAAAATCAAAACAATCTGAAAAAAAGATATGTTATGGAGAAAAATACATTAAACAAGATTTACCTGAGCATTACATCCGAATTCCTTACCAAATTTGAAATAAAAATAAAATACGGAAAATAAATACTAATAATAAAAATAAATAAAAATAAAAAGAGAATTAAATTTAGTGAGTGCGCGAGCATGTTTTCAACACCGCCATCCTTGGCGATTTTTCATTTTTTTTGGCATAGCTAAATCCCCTGAAAATTTACAGATGTGTACTTCACATAATACAAAACCCACTAAAAAGGTTTCAAAAAATAATAAAATTGTTTAGATCCCCGAACTAAAGCGAAAACAAAAAGTAAAAAGTGAAAAAATACGTGGGCGAGCACGTTTTGACACCGCCATCTTTGGCGATTTTTAATTCCTATTTAACTTAGCCAAATGACTTGAAAATTTAAAGACGTGTACATCATGTCATAGAGAACAGACATAAAAAACTTCAGAAAAAAATAATTATTTTTAGGCCCCAAAATAATTTTTGGCGGGGGCCAAACGCCGTCGGGTTCGGACGCCGTACGGGACCCCGAACGCCCGTACGTACGGAGGTCTGCCCGAGGACCTCCGTACGTATGGGCTGGTGTCCCTGCACTGCCACACTTTTTTTTTTTACTTTTTTTTTCACGTGTGCATCAACTAAGCAGCCTGCCAATGTGCAAAATGAGAAGGAATCTTCCGCAAGAACATAGAAAGATACACCACCACGGACAGATACATTGAAAAGAAATCCCGTTGTGTCAGCGTGTGAGTATGGACGAGGGAGCTGTCAGATGCAAACGTCACTGCAAGAGAGAGAGAGAGAGAGAGAGAGAGAGAGAGAGAGAGAGAGAGAGAGAGAGAGAGAGAGAGAGAGAGAGAAAAAAAAAAAAAAA
>BFEA01000155.1:2478255-2488879 GCA_003427395.1 Chara braunii | reverse complement strand
GGGGATTTTCCGATGTGATATCGGAAACTCCTATCCGTTTAGGTGCGTGGGGGAGGGGAAATTCCCTCCTACCCGATATCGAAGGTGTCAAGCTCACCAATGGTCGCGAATCAGCGTGCGTGGATACGTGTAGACTACGCAAATCAAATCGCGCTTACACACATCCCCGCGAGGTACTCGCTTTTTTCTGGTCAAACAACTACCCAATCATCTAATCACTCCGTGATCCGCACGCAATCGTTCCTGAGCTATCAGACATCGCAGCAACAACGGTGGCTCAAGAAACAATAAACAGCAATGGAAGCAGTAATGATGACTACGCAGAAGCTTCCACTATGCTCATGAGTATATCAAAAGGACAAGCAAAGGCAAGGACCATACAAAAGAAAAGCAAATAGACATAACATCCATTCATCCATTCATTCGACATAACACACGATAAACGAGCTCGAGACCAATCGCAAAAACGAGTGTGGGTGAAAACCAAACCAAGATTTCGAAAACAAAAGAAAACTGGCGAATCGCCCTGAGCCGAGATCAAAATTTACATACAAGGAAGCAAAGAGGGAGAAAAGACAAAGAAAACTGCAAACCCATGTCCATCAACCTCAGCTCCCTCTTCCTCTCTCTCTCTCTCCTGATGCGGACAGTCCGTCATCGCGCACCAACCCACGAAGTCGTCACCCCGCTTAGTCCTCCCGCACCCGTCAGGTTCCTCCGCGCCCACAGTCCGTCGTGGCCCTCGTCAACCCCGCGCGTTCGGCACCAGCTCGTCAGGTCGCCCGACTCCCACTTCAACTCACCTCTTACTTCGCTCGCGAGCCGGCCCTCACTGATCGCGCTCCCCAAGCTTCCAACAACTGGTTAAGAGAGCTATCTAATCGCGCAACCGGAATTTATAGCGGGCATGCATGCACGAAGAACAAGGAATTGCAAGGACTTAGAAAGGAGATTAGGAGAGGGAGCACCTGCATTCTTCATGGCCAGATCGCGGCGTGGGGGACGTAGCCACTCTCCACGCATCGATCCGAGCATGCAGGTCACGGGCTAACTAGGCATAGCGAAAGGAGGAAAAGGGAGGGAGGGAAAGACGAAGTTCAAAAAGAAAGATACAGTTACAATGGCGCCCGCTCAAAATTACAGTTACACACACGATTAAGGGCGCCGACTCATCAGAGCTCCGTTGCAGGCGCAAAAAGAAGCGCGTAAGCAAAAAGCGCTGCGCGGCAAAAGAAAATCCTAAATTCCTAAATTCCAAAATTCCTATCTAATGCAGAAAAAACGAAAAGCACGAATTCCGAAAGGAAAGTCCGAAATTCTGAGAGCCATTGAGGCTCGACAAGATTCAAAAAGAAAATTCAAAAAGAACGAAGCAAAAATTCCCGCGTGGTCTTCCGCGCCTAAAATTCGACAACAGCACAGAAAAGAAGCGGTGCCAACCCTTATTAATCGTGCCTGGTCGGCGCAACAGCCACTCAATCAATCATCCCGGGACTTGCCCGGACCTGAATCCAACCATCCGAAAACAAGCGATGAAAGAGAAAAGACGAAAAAGCGAGGAGACTGATGCAATTCTCCCTCAATCCCGATCTCCCGTAATTGGCCCAACCTTCCCAACTTAGGACCCCTCATTGTCATCGTGCAAAAAGTCGTGCAGAACAGAAATCGGTTCGTTACATATGGGACGCCCAAGGGGTTCCAATCTTAAGCAAGTTTCTGCTTGCTTGAATCATGACACGTGTCGATTTCTCCAATCGATCGACACACGGAGCTTTTCGTTGCCACTTACCGTATGAAAAGAGTGTGGACGTCATCCAGTGTAGCATACGTGGCTCTATTCTACGAATTCCTCAGGAAGGGCTCTTTTCACTCCAAGGAGGGGATCTTTCGTGCCATCGCCGTGGCAGATACTAATCAACCATGCATCAATGTCCTACGGGGAGGGGAAAGGGAAGACGATACATGGGGGCATGGCGAGGGGGTGGGTTAATCGGGAGTGGAGGTAGGAAGTGTTCCAATCCCGCGACTGTCTCCGGAAGCTCCTGATATCGGACGATCCGGTGGAAGCGAGGGAATCGATTACCACTATGAGGGAGGGAGGCGAGATAGTCAGGGTAGAGGGTGGCGAAGGTTCGGAAGAGTGCCGCGCGGAATCGATCGTGGTTCTCGCATGCGGGGATAGTCCCCGTGATCATGCAATAGACCTCGTCGATATTGTGGCCTCGCCACGCGGCACTGAAGAGGAGGGTATGAAGACAGAAGTCGGGGAGGGCACACCGGGTTGAGGGGTGGGGGTGAACAGTGACAACAAGGCGGGTGGCGTAGAAAAATTGGAAGGTATTGATCGGGAAGGGATTACGGGGAAAGGTGACACGGATGGTGATTTGGTGGAGGGTGAGATGGTCAAGGGGACGACGCGATAACGACCGGGGACGAAGCCCGATGGCCCGCATCGATACGGGCTCGAACTGGTGGACGGTCGGAGGTGGAGGGGGAGGGGGATCGGCTTCGTCGCCGCCTGGCCGGTGCGCTCGAAGTCTCGGCAGCTGGGTCCCCATCTTCAGGTTTGGGCGGCTCCAGATCTTTGGCGGGATCGTCGGCGATCGGCAGATTTGCTCCGCTTGCGAATTCCAGCTATCGCTTTCCGACCACAATCTCGTCTCTTTTGCGCGCTGCCTCGGGGTCCTCCGCCTGAGCGTTCGTTCGTTCCCCCTCTTCCGCCGAGATTTCCCACTCGGATTCTTCCAGCTCCAACTCTTCCTCTTCCTCGTCTTCCTCTTCCTCGTCTTGCTCTTCCTCTTCTTCGTCCTCACTCTGCTCTCCCTCGCTGTGTTCACAATAACTGCCTTCTTCCGGTGTTTCTTCCTCCTCTTCTTCCTCCTCTTCTTCCTCCTTCTTCCTCCTCTTCTTCCTCCTCTTCTTCCTCCTCTGCGCCTTCTTCTTCTTCTTTTGCTTCTTCTTCTATCGCTAGCTCCTCGTCTTCGAAGACTGTTCGATCCTGGAAGAAAGCGAGGTCGACTATCTCCCGCGGGTCCAGATATCCTCGTTGCGATGGCGGGTTGCGGCCACTTCCCGGCTCCTCCAAGCACGTTGACCACTGAAGGTACGGCGTTAGAGTTCGTGTGAGGACGTGCGGGACCGGGCTCTCGTCGCTCTACGAGACGATATCAAGGGGAAGATCGTCAACCAACTGCACGAGAGGAACCGTGAGTTCCTCCACGATCAACTGGCGATGGCCGGGCCGCACCGATCCGAAGAGGAATCCACGAAGATCGCCTTCCACCTCCGTCCGCCAGGCCTGGATGATCAGTAGCTCCAGGTACTCTATCCAAGCGCGGTGCTCCTCGTCCCTTGTCCACGTGAGCCGCACTCCAACTAAACACACCGACAGATCGTCGAAATGTTCACGCCATAGCTCCCATTGTCTTGGATCGAGAAGGGGGACAGCGAGCGGTTCCAGACAGAAGGAGAAATGAGGGTGAAGACTAGACTGCCAGAAGGTAGGAAAGGGAGATGGGAGAACGAGGGTGGAGAATTGAGAGCGGTTCATTGGGGACGTTGAAAGGGGATGAGCTCCAGAAGCACCACCGTCGGCTCATGCTGGGACGCTCGAATCCCACCAAGTTCGATGCCATCTGTAGGGAGTGGTTCCACTCCGCGGCCAACTGCTGACCCCACTCTCTTAGTGACGTCCGGATCGCCGTATGCCGCAGCGGGCTGATCGCGCTGATATCACCGCTGAAGGAGACGACGGTGGACACGTGGCTAACCGCCGATGGACAGCTACCGCTTCCGCCAACACAACCGCCTGACGATTACCAGCGAATCGGAACTCTGCTGCCGCGTATACCCCTATGGTACAGAAGAACTGCGCAAGCCATAGAAGATCCAGACCGAAGCACAAATGATGAACTTGTCGGATTGCCGAGATGTAACCACGTGGCGCTAGCAGATGATCGTCGAGAGCTCGCTCCGTGAGAAAACTCATGGCGATGGTGGCGGGGACGAAGTATAGGAAAAGGCGAGAGATGCAAGGGAGGAAGAAAACGATGGAGAGTCGTTGTCTTCTTCCATAGCGAAGGAGGAGGAGGAAGATGACGCTGTTGGAGAGGGGGAGGAAGGGAGGGGACGTAGATAGGACACGTGGCGTACGATCGGCTGAGCCGATCGGCTCCCTGAGACCTCAGGCACAAGGCGCACCGTGTTCACCCCGTTCGGGCCGAGCTTGATCACGCGAAATCGCCCGAAGAATCGTGGCGCTATCTTCCCTTGGCGAGCACATTTCCTCACCTGCACCAAGTCCCCTAATTTATACTGGGGCCACGGACCCGCGTTCCCGTTCCGGGCCTCGTAACTGCGAACCTGTCGGCCATGGGCCAACTCAGTCATTTTCTGGTGTTTTCGGGTTAATCGGGGCAGGGACCTTTCCATCAGTTCCATGTGTCGCTTGGCCTTGTCCCGAACCGTGGCTCTCGTAGGCCGTCGGTTCAACGAAGACTCATCCGGGAGTCTCGGTATCGAGACGCAGGCCACACTATTGGTCCGTAATTGGAATGGGCTTAGGCGTCGATTCATGAGGCCGTCGATTCATGAGGCGTTCCGCGATGGACCGCCAAGATGTGATCTACGATATCGGGCCAGGACCTCGGATCCTGTGCCGCGATATTTCGTCGTAGCGCAGTCTTTATCACTCGATTTGCGTTTTCTACCAGACCGTTAGATTGTGACATGTGGGGTGCAGTGTTCCGAATCGCGACACCGTGTACGATCGGATTCCTCAAGACTTCTCCCCTGAATTCTTCTCCATTATCGGTCAAAAATTTCCTCTGTATCCCGGTGCATCCCTAAAAACCGATTGACGTATCACGCAATTTCGGCCGCCTGTCGCGTACGACAGGGATACGCCTCGATCCATTTCGAAAAATGGTCCACGAATATGAGTAGGATTGAATATTCACAGCTATTGGGTCCAGGGGGCACCACAATATCGGTAGTATCCATGCTAACCCTTTGAAAAGGTCGTTCAACTACAGTCGGTACTATCGATCTTGGAGGCTGAATCGGCGCCTTGTCCGCAGAGCAGACCTGACAGTTTGCGACGATGAACTTCACATCGTCGCGAATATTGGACCAATACCACTCATTTTTGTCGATTGCTGCCTCCGTAATCCGTACGGCAAAATGGGCAGTTGTTTCCTCATGCGCTGTCTTCACCCAGTCATACCTCATCAACGGGTGTTGCACTACCATCCAAATCCCACTACCATCCGTTTTCCGATTTTCCAATCGTCCCTCATTCCAGCGGTAGTCCCGAGCCCTTTCATTGGCCCTCCTCCGATCTTTCTTGGTGAAGTCCTGGAGGGGGTTACCTACTAGGGTGGCAATCAAGGCGATATCCGTCCATACTTCGGCCCTTCAAGTTCTAAACTTCTGGGTCTTCTCTAACCCTTTTGATGTGGCATCTAAAAAGCGAGCCTCGGTCGGGATCTTATCAACCCGACACAAGGGGCACAACCAAGGTTTTCTGTCATTTCGGTATTGGATGCACGATCCATGAGCTCGTGCGACACACTGTCGACAATCTACCCATTCCGCATATCCTTCCCCGCTAGGGCGCATAGAGACCGAGTATACGCGAGAAATTGCTTCACAAAAGTAACAAAATTTATCAGGCAGGGAGGGGAGAGATGAGGAGGAGAGGGGAGAGAGGGAGTGGTAGGGTTACCTCCGTCACCCTTGGCCACCTGCCTGCTTCTTGCCACGTGGAAGGACTGCCACTTGTCCGTACTTGGATCCGTTCGCCGATTCCGGTTCCTTCCACGGGATGATCTTTTCCGCCTTAGGCACTTTAGCTGGTCGATGCAGACGTGCCAGTTCGTCCGCGTTGTCGTGCCTCTCCGTCTTTCGATGGATGATATCGAAGTCGTATTCCTGTAGGCGCACCGCCCAACGTCTAATCATGCACGTGTAATTAGTGAGTCGCTTCAGCGTTAGCAAAGGCTCGTGATCAGTGACAAGGAGAAACTTCTGTCCGTACAGATACGGATGGAAGTGTTGGATTCCCCACACTACTACGTTGCATTCGCCTTGTGGGGCTGAATCATTTCTCCGCTCGTCCGGCACCGTTCGTGACGCATATTCCATGACGTGTCCGGGGCCGTCGTTCCCCTTCTGCGCTAAAATAGCGGAAATAACCTCCGGCTGCCAGTCCGTGATGAGAATGAACTGCTTCGCGGGGTCCGGCCGGATCAAAATAGGTGTCGTTGCCAGAGAGTCCTTGAGGGTCGCGAAGGCCCGTTCGCACTCTGCGTCCCAACTAAGGGGCTGGTCCTTTCGTAACAGGTTCGTTAAGGGTCGTGCAATTGCGGCGAAGTCTTTGATAAAACGACGATAGTAAGAGGCTAACCCCAATAAGGTTCGAACCTGCGTCAGTGACGTGGGGACAGGAGCTTCCTTCACCGCCGCGACCTTTCTTGAGTCAGGCCGCAGTCCTCCACGTGTCACCACGTAACCCAAGAACGAAATTTTCGAAAGGAAAAAACCGCTCTTTTCGAGCGCGTTCTTGAACCCAGCATCTCTAAGAGCTCCTACCGTTCATTCGATGTGTTGTGCATGCCCGTGATAGGTCTCCGAGTAGACGAGGATGTCGTCCATGTACACAATGCCGCAGAAGTTAATCATCCCTTGAGTGAGCCGCGTCTTGTTGACGAAGTTCTGAAACGTCACATTCATCGCCCCCTGAAACGTGGCGGGTGCGTTGCAAATCCCCATTGGGCACCGAACCCATTGCCACGTGCCTTCAAACAGTACGAAGGCCGTCTTCCGGCGATCTTCCTCCTTGACCAAAATGTGATGGAAGTCGTGTCGAATATCAAACTTACTGAAGTAATTAGCACACCAATTCGCATCCAACAAATCATCAATCCGGGGAAAGGGATACACATCTTTGATCGTGATGTCATTCAATTTGCGATAATCAATGCATATGCGAATCGATCCGTTCTTTTTCGGTATTAATACTACCGGAAACGACCATGGTCCGGTGGCGGGTTCGATCCAACCGCTTGCTTCAAATTCTTGAATCCGCTCCAGAGCCTTTTTCCGTTCTATCAAGGAATATCTGTAAGGTTTACAATGAATTGGGGAATGGTTTCTTGTCTGGATCTCGTGCTGTATATCTAACGACAGTCCAATGTCTGTGTCCGTCACACTAATCGCTCCTTTGTATTCCTTTAGAATGTTTGCGATTAGATGGAGGACCTCCTTAGGTACGTATCTGGGTACGTGCAACTCATACAACTCATCCCATATCTTTACATCTATGTGTTTTGTATTCACCCGCTTGGTGTTCCCTGGCGGGGGCGCGAAGATGAATGAGTTATCTGATCGCCAGGAAAACACTGTGGCCATCATCTGTGCATCTTGTTCTCGAATGGCCACGTGTTCCTCTGGTGTTACCCCGTCTCGAATGTCTTGCCACGACACAGGTTTCGTTGCGATCTTGATCCGAGTCCGTTTTCGAGGCGCTCAGGGGGTTCCAAAGAGTTGGTCTCTGCCCCCTAAGCGTAACAATCGAATCTCTTTTGCAGGTGTCAAAAGGGATTAAATTTCAGAGATTCGTGATATCGCAATAGTGCCTTTTGTCATTGTATCGGGGGAGAAGAGGGGAGATCCCTTCGTACACGGTTCAAGGGGGTTCCAAAGAATCGACGATCCTTGAAATCTGTACGAGAGGTTCTCCCATAATCATTGCCTGTGTTCTCTGCAAATCTTGGCTAGTCCGGCTCAAGACTTTTACATTTGTCCGTCGCGCGAGATAGTGAATACGTTGTTGCGCCATCTCCATGATTACTGGATCGTCACCATCACTGTTGTCCGCGTCTTTGGATGTCTACCCGTTGTCCTAGGTAATCACACGAAGAGTCCCCGTCATCGCGGGAGAAACTCGCAGGGCTATGTTAGTGGTAGTACGAAGAGTTAGTCTCATTGGTACAATATAGGGTTTTCCTCCCGTATTTTGGAGAACAATCGATCATCTTTCAAAGTCCAGATTGGCACGCAGTGCTACCAGGGCGCGAAGGCCAAAACGACCGTCGTAAATATTGACATCTAGAACTACGACGTCTCCCAAAGCATGTACCTTCCCTAATCGAAAGACAACGCTAGTCATTCGTCCCACCGTTTTGAACTATTCCTCGTCCGTTGAGACGAGCTGATCCTTTTCTGTAAGCATGATCAGATCGTTCTTTCTTCCTGACCTCTCCACTACCCGTAAGGAGATAGCTAACACAGCGGCTCTCGCATCGATGATAGCATTATATGGAATTCCCCATACCTCCATGTCGCATTCCGCGGATTTCCATGGGATGGGTTTAATCCACAGGAAGTGGTCATATTTTTGGATTAGTCCTATGCGTATGGGATCGGAAGTACCTGCAGCATCCTTTCGTTTTTGTGTTTGCTCTTCGAGTAAGAGCAAACCGTTTCCGATTTGCTTTGCAGTGCTGCAGCATACGTTCGTTGGCCTGTTCTGATATCGAAAACATATGACCGATAGGAAGGGGGATTCGGTGATCTAAGGCCCGTACGATGTTTAAAACATCGATTTCTCCCGACGTGACAAAAGTGGGTCCTCCCGACTCCATCTCTCCTGGAGAAGGTCGCCACTCCGCCACTTCTCGTTGTTCAAGCTCGGGTCTAATCGTACCAATCCCAGTGTTACATACTGATCTAATGGAATAAGCTCTACAACTTCCTCCATTGTTGCTAATGTGGTTCCGCTTCCCTCTACTTATTCCATCAAAGCTCCTACCCGCCCTGGCCCGTTCACGATCGGTGCCGCAGCCACTGGTGCGGCTCCGACTCGTTGTTGCGGGGGCCGATGCGGGTAATCTCAGGCTATGTGCCCTGGTTGGTGACATGTGTAACAGACATTCAGTTTGTCCGGGATCCCTGCTGGCTGTGGTGCCGGAGCCAATCCGTGCAAGATCGGCGCGGCACACACTGCAATGGGCCTCATCGATCTCATCATCGCCTCGATTCGAGCATTGTGTTCTCGTTGCTCCTTTTTACTCGCTTGAATCAAATTAACCAATGCTTTGGTTAGTTCGAGCAAGGGGGAAGACTCATTCGGTCGTGAGGGGGGTTCGATCGAGGGTGGGGGCACTGTCATCACAGGAGCGGGTACGTTGGTAATCACACTTGGGACTGACAGTTTAGGGGTAATCTGCTCTAAATAGGTGACCGGTCCGGATACAAAACCCATGTTTTCGAACTTGTTTTGCAACGCGGCCAGCTCGCCTTAGCCCTGGCTAATTCAGACGAGTCTCCTTCCCTAGGGTAATCTTCCCCTTCTAGGAAGCTCGCCGCAAACTTTCGCTCCATTTCTTCTGCAGCGGCCATGATCTGTTGCAGCTTATGATTGATGGGGGAAAACTGTTTTCGCAGCTTCGCACTCATCGTTCTGCTGCGAAGTCCATCGATGAACAAATCTCTTCCTACTTGCTCACCTCGCTCAGTTTTCACAAACATTCGGTAAAACCGGTTTCGATATTCCATGACAGACTCGAGGGGTTTCTGGACTCGATATTTAATCATAAAGAGTGCTTGTTCCAGATGGATGTAATCAAACCGATTCAAAAAATCTTGCTCGTAGGTCAAGAGATCCACCCATACATAGGTATTAAACCAATGATGAGCGTCCCCTCCTAATCGAGCGGGGATGTTCACCTGAGCTTCGTTGTCGTCATACTGCTGAGCGCGGAGCGTGGCTAGCCATACTCCAGCAAGATGATGCGCAGGATCAAGCAAATAGAGGTCAGGGGGCGTCATGGAAGCCCGTGCTCATGGTGCGGGTTGATTAGGATTTTGTTGCTGATTGGGGTTTTGTTGCTGATTCAGATTCTACGGGTTAGCATTTATGTTGGCTGCCTGTCGATTAGCCGATCTACTTCTAGTGACGACGGGGTCGCGTCTATGTGCGTTCCGGGGTCGAGGTCGCCCTCAATTAGCCAGACCGTTCAACTATCGTGCTACCAATCCTACAACTCTGCCGCGTGTCGGGCTCCGATACTAACCTCACGCCCAACGCGACTTCCTAATGGGAGTGGGGTGTGGGTCTGGAAGTGCGAAAAGGGGTGCGCCAAGGATTTTTGGGAAAGTGGGGGTGGAGTCCCAGGTCGGAACTAAGATCTCCTGCGGCAAAGTTTCAAGGACATAGATGCGATAAGGCTAAGGGCGAGTTACTTCCAGTCTGAAGCGTCGATGTCGTGCAGCATAAGGCAGATGGCATGCGCGGTGCAGTCAAGGTCGTCCGATTCGTCTGTTTTGGTGGCGGCGGTTCGGGGAGGGGCCCGCCCAGGACAGCTGTGTCCCTGATGAGTCGGACCTTTGGGTGCCGGTATGTGGCGTTTGTCGCCTCGTGCTCTGGTTAGGCCCTCTAGTTTCCGGGGCTCGTCGGTTGCTGCGTCGCCGACAATTTCCGCAAGGCGTGCGGGGCCAATACAGGGCGATGGAATTCCACAGAATCGCCGTGAGTTGGTGATACGGGAGGAGGAGACGGAAGGGAGGGAAACGGGTAGTGATAACAACGAAACCGGTGGATATGAAGTAGTGCGAGTTATCC
>BFEA01000155.1:2434426-2447188 GCA_003427395.1 Chara braunii | reverse complement strand
CGGGGCATGCATACATGCAAGATGGGTTGATCACAAACATATCCAGAGAACACAGCAAACAAAGTCTGAATCTGAATCTTTAGCTGCAAAAACATCAACGGGACAATGGACAGGATTTTCTCAGAAAAGTGGAGTTSTTGCACATCACAAAACAAAAACGATGCTGCGAAGGTAATGGCTCCCCAAACAAAACACTCAAAGATAAAGGGAAAAAAAGGCTCGGCGGAATATGATAGGGGAGTTCCTTATGCTTTTTCTTTCTTTTGTGCTTTTTTTCCTTTTCTGTTTTTGCGGGCGAAGCCGCAACGGGTCATCTAGTACATATATATATCCTCTCCACTTCCCCCTTCTTCTCGCCCTCCCCCCCTCCTCCTCCTTCCCCTTCCACTTCCCCTCTGCCTTCCTCTCCCTCTCCCCCTCCCTCTCCTTCTCCTTCCTCTTCGCCAACGTCCTCTTCTTCTTCTTCTTCTTCTTCTTCTTCTTCTTCTTCTTCTTCTTCTTCTTCTATTTCTTCTTCTTCTTGATCGTTTGTCCCCCCACGCCGGCTGAGATCGGCCCCTCCTTCGTCTTCGTTGTCTATATTGGGACGTCAGCAGGTTCGTTCCTTCTCTCCTCCTCCCAGTCCCCCTTCCTCTCGATTTCGTGTTGATGCTGCTGGTTTCTTTGTCTTACCGACAACCTTCTCTACCACGTCGACGGCGTTCGTCATTCATGCGCCGACCCCACCAGATCAGACCTAGCTTTCCAGTGGTGACCGAATCGGATCTTCGGGCAGATCTACCAAATGCTTGTGGGTTTCCAGCCACAAATGTCTGCCTACAGGCTTATCAGCGTCAATGTTATACTGCTTCCCATTTTGTTACGATTGCTTATCAGCTTGACGCTGTTGAAAATCAGTTGTTGTATGACCATAATGGTCCACCTCCTGAAGGTAGTAATTATACTACATCAGGAGGCTTGACTGTAAATGTCTTACAATTAGCATTCTTGTCTCCACCTTCTTATGTATCATGCGACGACAGGCGATGACCTTAATGACCATCCTCATATTTCTGCCTGTATTTTGCACAGACCCGGGCATTGTATGGCACTCGTGCGCGCAGCTGCCCAGTGGGAACTGTGGGATGGTGGGACAATGACTCAGGCTATTTTCAACATAAATGAATTTCTGTGTGCATTAGCGAATCATACTTGATTCTGGATTATTGATCGACTCTCGTGTGACACCTGTCGGGACAGGGACGCGGTGCGTCTTGGCTGCGGAATTCATCACCTATGCCATCAACATTATCAATCTATTGCAGCCGCCGCCATCGGTGCTGAATGGTGTCAACATTTCCTCATTGTACACATCCCTATCACCCAGATATTTGTTGTTCCTTTTGTGCTCAAGGACGCTATCAGGACTGCATGATGCCGCACTGTGATGAACGTCCTGCTGTCTTTTTTACATGTGGACAGCATGTCCTTTGTCAGGACTGTTTTGATGGGATGGTCTGTGCTAGCCGTCCTGCTGAATGCTGTGCTGAAGTAGATCTCCTTGGGTATCCTTGTGAACATCCACGTCATCCTCAGCGTGCCTGTCCTATCTGTCGGGGTGGGGGCTCCTCTTCCTAGCTGGCCAATAGAATCAAGCGATCAGGAGCAACACTAATTGTAGGACAGATAAAAGAAAGAAAGAAAAAAAGTACAAATTTCTGGAGAAAAGAAAAAAGAAAACAAGAAAAAAAAATAAAAATGTTGAACTTTGTAGTGACAGTGGCAATTGGTTTATCTGTGAGATGTGTCATTTGCTTTCTTCCTTTCTTTTCTTTGACCTTTCTCTTTCTCTTGCCTCTGTGAGGTCTAGTTTCCTCCTCCTTTTCTTTACCTCTTTGCCTTTTGGCTGCGYGCAAGTGGGTCCTTGTGACACACGRGGATGGGGGCAGCCAGCGCTCAACCTGTCATCCACGTGGCTGGCCTTGTACGTAAGAGGTGATGAACAGGTGGGGCTTGCCTTCCTTACTTCTTTTCCTTTCCTTGTTTTGCTTTTTTTTGCCTTCGTGCTCTGATTCACAGTGTGACAATATGTATGACAGACCTTTCTTTGTTTCGTGGATGTTTTGCTGGCTTGTGATGGGGTGTGAACCGACAGTCTGTAGCGTTTTCCATCTGGTGTGGGTGAAAGATAGTCTACTTTGATTTTGGTTAAGGTAGATTGTCATTTACAGTGTAATCAGTGAGGGGATTCTGCAGACTGTTGAGGGTTCAGCCTCCTGATGAGTCGGTGAAACTCCGACGAAACAGTTTGTCACAACCCCTCGTTTGTTGTCCTCTTCTCTCTCTTTGCCTACCGTTTACCGGGCAGTTCTGTTTGTGACGATATATAGTCATATATAAGAGGTTCTGAACAGGGGGAGTTGTAAGGAAGAAGATAAAAAAATGAATTTATTTTTCTTTGTTTTCTTTCTGTTTTCTTTTCGCTTTTGCGCTCTGATAACTTTGTGACAATATATATATACAGTGTGGGCCGAACGCCCGAACCCGAACGCCCGAACGCCCGAACGTATGGGACCCCTTGGGGATGCGTTCGGCTGTTCGGGCCGAACGCGGACCCAAAAAAAAAAAAAAAAAAAAAAAAATCAAAAAAATCTGAAAAAAAAAAATGTTATGAAGAAAAATAATTAAACAAGATTTGCCTGAGCATTACATCCAAATTCCTTACTTAATTTGAAATAAAAATAAAATATGGAGAAAAAATACTAACAATAAAAATAACAAAAAATAAAAAGAGAATTAAATTTAGTGAGTGCGCGAGCACGTTTTTGACGTCGCCATCTTTGGTGATTTTTTTTGTTTTTTTTTGGCATAGCTAAATGCCCTGAAAATTTACAGATGTGTACTTCACATAATGCAAAACCCACTAAAAAAGTTTCAAAAAATAATAAAATTGTTTAGACCCTGAACTAAAGTGAAAACAAAAAGTAAAAAGTGAAAAAAAACGTGGGCTAGCAAGTTTTGACACCGCCATCTTTGGCGATTTTTAATTCTTGTTTGGCTGAGCCAAATGAAGTCAAAATTTATAGTATAGAGAAAACAAATCAGGGAAAAAAAATTATTTTTAGGCCGCGAAATAAGTTTTGGCGGGGGCCGAACGCCATCGGGTTCGGACCCCGTACGGGACCCCGAACGCCCGTAGGTATGGAGGTCGGCCCAGGGACCTCCGTACGTACGGTCTGGTGACCCTGTTCATATATATATATATATCATCAAACAGATCTGCCATATATATATCGTCACAAACAGTATATATGTTTGTGACGATATATACGGTTCAACCTCTAGATGAGTTTGTGAAACTCCGACAAAACAGTTTGTCACAGCCCCTTGTTTCTTGTCCTCTTCTCCTTCTCTGCTACGGCTTACCGGGCAATGCCTATTTGCTTCAAGAATTGGTATCTGTTTCACCTCTCTATCCATTTGGACAGTCCCACTTATACTCGTCCCCACGAGTCCGTTGCTGATGTCCTTGACCACCATGCAATATGGAATCACCACTGGGGTTACACGCACGCTGATACTCAGCCTTATCTTAAAGTTCACTATGTGCTCAAAGCTGACAGGTCTCCTCCAGCTCTTCACAACATTCTTGGAGTCACAACACAAAATAACAGTGTTGTCCCCCCACACGCTCGCCCTTGTCCTACAATTCGCACCATTCATGAACGATCTCACAAACTCTTGGCTAGCACAACGACTACTTCGTTGTATCTCAGCGCTGCTTTGCAAGGAGTGATCTCTACTCTTCGCGAGAAAGACATTGAGCTCTATCAACAGGTTGGTGTTCGACGGTGCTGGATCGTCCAGAGTGTTGATGAGGTGGCAATTGACTTGAAAAACAATGCATCCTCTCTTCGTGGCATCTCTCCTTGCACGATTGAGTGTCAATGAGGTGACAATTGACCTGAAAAACAATGCATCCTCTCTTCGTGGCATCTCTCCTTGCACGATTGATTTTATTACAATGTACACCAACCTTCCCCATGACCGCATCCTCAATAATGTGGTAAAAGTTGTTGATGAAGCCCATGCTTATGCCCTTCAACATAGTCGCATCCATTCGCGCCGCAGAGCCTTGAACATGCTTATTCGAGGACCTCGCTCTGTCCAATGGACAACCGATTCTGGCCCGGACACCCTTTCCATTTCTCAGATTCTCCAACATCTTCGCTTTGTTGTATAAAACATATATTGTATACAAGAGATGGCACTCGTCGAAAGCAAATCATTGGTATTCCAATGAGAACAAATGTTGGCCTATAAATTTCTAATCTAACGCTCTATTGGGATGAAGCACGCTTTGTTGATGACATTCGTCAACATGGTCTCCATGCCGCTCAGCGATACACCTTCACTTATCGCCTCATTGATGATGTTTTTTCATGGGGGCAATTACCTCCTCCTCCAAAGCACTATGGGCTTGAGTGGAAGGAAACTACGACAATAAATGGCTCGTGTACCTTTTCAGGTATGCATCTACAGGTACGTTCTGACTCGCTTCACATGAGCGTGTTTGATAAAGCGGCTGCTTGGGATTTCCCTGTTATTCGCTATCCAAGTGCTACCTCCAACATCCCTGCCCATCAACCTGGGGGTGTGTTCACTGGGCAATTGACCAGATTTGAACAAATCTGTAACAATTGGCATGACTTCCGAACTGTGGCGACAACACTTAGTCGTCGCATGATTTCTCGTGGGTGTTCCCCACCAACGCTTGCTAAAGGGTGGACCCGCTACATGCGCTCCCGCCAACGTCGCTATCCTATGCATGTGACGCGTCTCTCTAAGTGGTTCCGACGCATGCTATGATGGTCCCCGTATCATCCACTTTCTTCTTTGCCTCCATGTCGCTCTTGTCCTGTCCCTGCTTGTTCATCTGCTGCTACTGCAGTTTCCACTGCTGCAGCTCCCACTGCTGAAGTTTCCACTGCTGTAGTTTCCACTGCTACGGTTTCCACTGCTGCAGTTTCCACCGCTGCAGTTTCTAATGCTGCTGTTTCCACCGCTACAGTTTCTACAACTTCGGTTTTCACTCCGGCAGTTTCTGCTATGGAAGTTGCCTCTGCTGCAGTTCCTACTGTAATTTCCTCTGCTGCCGTGAGTGGAATTCCCCGTAGTATACATTTTGTTGCTACAGCTTCCTTGTCCCAGCTCAAGCACAAAGAAGCTAACAGCCTCTCTGACACTCGCGTCCTATGTTTCAAAATCTTGTCGAATCCACTTCCCTTTCATCCCTTTCTGTGCTTGGACACAGACAACTGCGTTCCTTCTCGCCACCCCCATCCCTGTCACAGTCTCGTTTGAGAACAAATTCTTCGTTCCATCGTTCTCATTGTTCCGCCTTCATTGCCAGTGACATCTTCTGTTAGAAACATCGCCACTCCTCTTATTGTGTATCATCGTCGACGACATGCACAACATCGCCACTTGGCCAGGGATCAGCGGCCTGCTTCTTTGTCTACCGCAATTCTCTCTGTGCGTGCCTCACAGGTTGTTGCGGTTCCTTTGTTCCAAACGGCTACACCCGCTCCTATGCCTCCTGGATACGGTTTGACCGCCTGCAGGCAGCCACAACACCATGTTTTCTGCCTTTCCGTGCTAGAGATTCGTGACCCACCTGCACAACAGGATGTGGTCCCTGCCCAGAGTATTCTCCCAACTTCAGGGATAGTCCCTACTCAGGATGCTCCGATGCGGCCCCAAACGCTGAGGGATTGGAACATGATCTGCCCGGATTGCAGTTGACCCCACGAGGCGTAGACCACATCGTTCGGATGAACTGCAAATTTTTGCCCCGCCACGTGCAAACCGCATGGGTGATCTGCAAATGGCTTTCCAGCAAGCAACCCAATACAGTTTTGGCTTGCAAATTGTTGGCCAGCATCCAAGACACCAGCCTGAGAACCTCACCGATCTCTGTGGTCTGCCGACAGCTAATACCTGTCTTCACATTCTCCACCGCGCGTTTTATACACTGTCAGACTTCCTTGCAATCGCCCTTCAGCTTGATGCTGATCTTCCCCAACTCCAGGCAAAGGATTGTAATTATACTAGGGAAGTAGACGTTATCATTGCTGTCCTGCAAGTAGCAATGAGGGACCGTCAACTTTAACTGCGCAATGCTCGAGCAGGTGAGTGGTTTAATCCTCCATCCCAACCTCTGCCTGCATTGTGCACGGAGCTGGCCATTACATGGCCATTGTAAATGCCTCTGACCACGAGGAGCTGTGGGACAACAGCACCATGGTCCATGCCATGACTGATGTCACTGATTTCTTACATAATGATGTTGTTTTCTTGCAACAACAAACCGTCCACAATCTCTTTTATGTTGAAGATCATTCATCTAGCCCTGTGCTGCACCAAGACAATGTACCAACACTCTGCGACCTTCTCCTTTGCACGGCTACAAACACTGTTTCACTCGGCTGTAGCTGCCATCCTCTCTGTCACAATCACTACAATGATGTGGTTTCTGCATCCATGTGTGCAGAGGACTGTCCTTCTGTTCCTGACTGCAGGCACCCTCCGCATCCGGACACTATATGTCCATTCTGCGGCCATGGGCGCTATATTTAATGCATGGTCTTTTGTGGTGACCGTTCTTCCTTCGTTTTGGCCTCGACACGCCTTTTGTCGGGGGTGTATGGTGGGCATGCTCAATGCTAGCCGTCGTGGCAATTGTTGTACCGAGAATGCTCAGCTAGGTCTTCCATGAGTTCATCCACCTCATCCTTGCAATGTATGTCCTCTCTGTCTTCAAGGACAGACTCATTCTTGAGCCTTTTCTTATCCTCTTTTGCCTTCATCTTCACTCCACACTCCGTACTTTCCCTTCCTTTCCCTTTGGCATTATTTGTTTGTCTTCTCTCCATCTCACTTCCCTGTGTTTATCACCTCCCCCTTCGCTCTGCCTCTTTCTCACAGCGTACAAGTGGGCCGTTATGGCACACGGGGATGGGGGGCAGCTCGCACTCAACTTCATGAACGTGGCGAGCCTTGTACGTGAGGCACTCATTGTAGGGGGAGTTAAAAGAAGAATGAGAAATTGAATGGTTTCAATGTGCCCTTGTTTTTTGTTGTTTATCGTTTCTGTCGCAAAGTGCGCTTTTTTAGTTCATAGTTATGTGACTATATGAATAATGACTACACTATCTTCTCCTCCCATATTCTTTTGCCTTTTCACTACCTAGTGCCTACTATGACTCCGAAGGCTGTATAGAGGGGACCCCTGGAAGCATAGCTACCTGTCACGGTGAAGGGGATATTGCCTGTTGCCCCTTGCCCTAGTGGTTAAGGGTGCCGGGTTGGGGCCGCCAGTGCGGCTCTGGCTAACGCAAAGACTGAGCATTTTGCCAGTAGCTGCACCTCCCTTTTCATCATCCCCCACCGCCCAGCGAGTATCAGCAGCGCCTAAGGCCAACACTCTCCCACACACCACAGACGACCCACTCATGCTCACACTCACAGCTTTGTTGGCCAACCAAAGACCCTACTAATACCGATCCGAGGTATCAAGCCGACTATAACAGCTGGTTGGCTGTAATTATGGTGAGCTCTTTTTTTTTTTTTTTTTTTTTTTTTGAGTGAGCTCATTTGTTACAGCAGGAAACTTCTGGAAATTTAAACTTTAAGGAGAGAAGAAAAAAAAAGTCAGAAGAATGGGATTGGCTTGCAAGTGGGCAACTTAGGACGTCGCCACATGGCCCAAGAAAATAAAACAAAACGAACTTCAAAGAACTCTCAAGTTTGTTTGTTTGTCTTTTTCGTTTAGGGGATGATGGCCGCATGATGCGCGCAAATAGGCGTGAGTTTTCTCTTCTGCGTGTCGGATACAAACCCTGCCTGCCAGGAACAAGCAAACAAAAAGAGGTTGGGACGCCGTCGGCCTCACCTGTCCGACTGGCGAGAAAGCGCGCCCCTTTCGTGGCAATCGAAAAGGACCCATGAAAACCAGAGTGCTGCAGGCGGGTGGCGAAAACCTCCTTGCGAACCTCCTCCTCCTTTTTGTTCTGACATTACCTGACACCTCGCGCCTCCCTCTTCGACATAAAGACTCGTCACGGCCGTGTGTGGCCGTGTTAAAACAGAAACAAATTCGTTGTCGTTTTTGTTTTTTTTGTTTTGTGCACCGTGTGCCGAGGCCCTTAGGCAATGTCTACCTGCCACATGGCAGAATGTCAGAATTAATTTAGTCAACTTCTGAAAAAAATAAAAGGARARAAAAATTCARAAATTTCAAATTTCAAATTAAAAAAAAAAAAAAAAAAAAAGRATTGGTTAGTMAACTTCTGGATTTTTTTTTTTTTTTCTATATTCTTCTCTCAACTTCTGTTTTTGCCTTTCACAACCTACTCCTAAGGCTATGTTTTGTGCACCGTGTGCCGAGGCCCTTAGGCAATGTCTACCTGCCACATGGCAGAATGTCAGAATTAATTTAGTCAACTTCTGAAAAAAATAAAAGGAGAGAAAAATTCAGAAATTTCAAATTTCAAATTTCAAAAAAAAAAAAAAAAAGGATTGGTTAGTCAACTTCTGGATTTTTTTTTTTTTTTTTCTATATTCTTCTCTCAACTTCTGTTTTTGCCTTTCACAACCTACTCCTAAGGCTATCTAGAGGGGACCCCTGCAAGCATAGTTTCCTCTCACTGTGAAGGGGAGCCACTGCTGCTACTCGATGAGGGGTGGGGGACGATGAAAAAGGGAGGCGCAGCTACTGGCAGGTCTCGGTCTTTGTGTTAGCCAGACCCCCACTGGCGGCCCCAACCCTATACCCTAAACATTAGGGGCAAGGGGCAACATGAAAACTTCTGGAAATTCAAAGGAGAAAAAAGTTCAGAAATCTTTGAAAAAAAAAAAGAAAAAAAAAGAAGAGGATTGGTTGTCAAAACGACGGCAAGCATGTAGGTCTAGGTCTTAGATAGAGAGGACTGGGTCACATTGCCGTAGGGCTTGACTTGCGATAAGATTAGGATATAATAACAGGTCGCAAATGACAGCCCCTGGAGGAAGACTGTCCTTGGGGTTGACGCAAGCCCACATCCGATCCCCTCACTGGTTGAGTATGACGACAGACACCTCCCGAGGGCACAAAGAGGTCTTGGCCGCACCGCTGTAGGGCTTGACTTGCGATAAGATTAGGATATAACAGGTCGCAAATGACACCCCCTCGAGGAAGACTGTCCTTGGGGTTGCTGCAAGCCCACTTCCAATCCCCTCACTGGTTGAGTACGAGGACGGACACCTCCGGAGGCCACAGAGAGGTCTGGGTCGCACCGCTGTAGGGCTTGACTTGCGATAAGATTAGGATATAACAGGTCGCAAATGACACCCCCCGGAGGAAGACTGTCCTTGGGGTTGCCGCAAGCCCACATTCGATCGCCTCACCGGTTGAGTACGAGGACGGACACCTCCCGAGGCCATAGAGAGGTCTGGGTCTCACCGCTGTAGGGCTCGATTTGCGGTAAGTTTAGGATATAACAGGTCACGAATGACACCCTTGGGGTTGCCACAAGCCATCCAATCCGATCCCCTCACTGGTTGCGTACGACGACGACAGACACCTCCGGAGGCCTAGCATCCACCCTGTACCACAACATGGACCTTTGTATAAAATAAAATAAAAAAATTAAAAAAAAATAGACGGCAATCGATAACTTACTTGGCCATGTGTGTGTACCTGCCAGGTGTCAGAATGGCAGAAGCTATCAGCTTCTGCGATTTTTTTGGGGGGTGGGGTTGTTGTTTGCTTCTGGGATATTAAAGTGAGAGAGAGCTCCAGAGGAAATTGAATGGCATTTATTGTGTGTCGATTTCCTGTAGGAAATCTAACGGTCACAATCAGACGGTTAAAATCAAATGCGTTTCGTAACTTTTGTTTGGAAATCTGATGGTCGAATTTGTTATCGTTGTTCGGAAATCTGACGGTCACAAGTTCACAACAGATGAGATGGATACAGTTCTGATGACAGGCCTGGGATACCAAACAACACATAGATTTATAATTTTTATTACTAAGAAAAGAAAAAAAAAGAAGCAAATTGAAGCAATGGATAGAGCTCTGTAGGGTGCTGCCCCTGAGAACATGCTCACATTAGGTTTTCTGGACTCAGCTCTGGATGTGATTGCAGCCAGATGCATTAAAACTCTGGATGTAATTGAGGTCAGATGGATGCAGGGAAGTGCTCGTGTGAGTATGCCCTGGGAGTCGAACCCCTGAGCGCATACTCACGCAAGGAGTTGTCTAAATGTATCGGACTGCAAATGCATCACTACCGTCTTCACCTGAATAGAACACCCGGTCATTATAGCCGTACGTGGTGCAGTTTTCAGTCCAGATACAGCCATAATGACTGGGCGTTCTATTCGGGTGAAAACAGTAGGTAGTGTCTCACAATCAATCGAGGAAGCTCACACAGGTCGCCTTGGTCTCAATGCCTGTAGCCTTCGTGTTGCCACGAAGTTCAGACAATATATAGCTGTATCTGGACTGAAAATTGCACCAAGTTCATATATCACGAGCGTGTAGTAGTTGAGGGGCCCAGCGCAGCGCATGTGTCATGTTCTATCCGCCGAGCATCTGGCCACATGTACGACTGCCCTGCATTCTATTTTTATTTTTATTTATTCATTTATTTATTTTTATTTTTTTTTGTACGACTGCCCTGCTGATTGTCTGGACTGACACATTTGTCATTTGGTCCTACACTTGGCGGAGTTTGCAGCATATATCCAGCTTTGCGGCTGGATGAATCTGACCGCAATCACGTCCACAGGTGAGTAGAAAAGTCCTAGTGTGTGAGTATGCACCGCGTAGTATGCTGGGCAACCTGGTGTACAAGGGTGGGGCCTTAACCGTAGGCGGCTTAGGTACTGGGTGGGGCCGAAGGCTGTGGTTAAAGCCCCACACTACAAACATGCCAGGCATGTTTTGCCATAATGAGGGCTGCAGTTCAGATGTACTGGACAGCCTGGCCCTGACCAAGTACGTAGACTCTATTTCCGCAGCTGCTTTCCCTGCGACAAGCTGTCCGACAATGGTTGTCGACATCCATACTCTGTGAGTCGGCGTAGCTCTAGACTTTTTGGGATTAGGTAACCGTGTAACACGCTTTCGGAATATCGAGTAGGCGAGTAGATCCGGGTTCAACTTGGCAGAAAAGCTTCCCACAAGTTTGCTAGACCAATGAACGGCTGAGATGCAATCTCTCCCTGCGGCTTCTGTCCCTGATTTCAAGCCTTTCTTCAAGCGTTTGGGGTTGGATGGAGCGGAAAAGGGTTAGGGTGTTGCAAAAGACCAGATGATACTTTTTCCAGCCCCATTCTGTTCCGATGTGGCCAGTAATGTGCCGCACCCTTTCTGGGCTCGACCTACCGGACCGAAATGGCTGGCGCTGCCAGACGCCCAAAAGATAAACATGCCGGTGGCGGTTGGCTTTTAAGTGGTGCACGGCACATGCCTGTGTTTGGAAAAAGGGTCCTGGAAGGACTGGTAGTTTAGACCGCCAGTACCTTTCCCCGCATGGAAACACAAAGTCGCGGCTTGTTAATGGCTGCATTATTCAGGGGTTCGGTCGGGCGCCGGACCGAAATGGCTGCAGGCCCGCGTCGCTTCGTTTTTTTCTTGGTGGGCAGGGCGAGTTTAGGGCTCGGCATCAATAGCTGGGCGGAATACTCGTGGTTTAATATCTGTATTTTGTTTCGAGGGCCGCCCTACATTTTTCAAGCAGTGTGGAAGGAGACCCCAAGAGCACTGGGGCTACCGACTTCCAGTGAATAGAACGCCAGGTCATTATAGCTGTACCGTTTGGGGCAACTTCCACTCTAGATACAGCAAAAGTGACCGGCGCCTGTTCTGTTTGTGGGAAGACGGTAGTGAGACTCTGAGGTGAGCCGACGACACCAGTCGGAATTCGGGTGGGAAAACATGACAGGGTGCCCTAGTCATATCTTCCTGGGCAAGCTTGGTGCCCACCAGCTAGAGATAGGCGGTTAATGCTCCAGAGCGGCATAATTGAGGAGAGACTGCTGATGTTCACACGGGCCGGAGGGGAGGCACAATGACTGGCCCATTGAAGAAGCTCGGTCCTGATGCAACCGGCTGACCCCTGGCCGGTATCGCCCACGTTCAGGTTGGGCGCAGCCCCCGCATGTTCCCTCGTTGGAGGCTTGAACTCAGGCTTGCCGCTACGGCGTTCCCCGTAATACTACAATATAAATTAAAAAAGGGCCTAAAAGACAATCCTGTCCAGATTTGTCAGGCAATTGAGTTGGTTGGGCTACCGTCTTCACCCGAATAGAACGCCCGGTCATTATAGCCGTATTTGGTGCACTTTTCAGCGCAGGTACAGCTATAATAATCGGGCGTTCTATTCGGGTGAAGATGGTAGCTGCAGCAATCCGTGCCGAGAAAAGTGTCTCACTTGAACTCAAACTCGTCTTCTTGTCACTTTGTCATGCCTGCAAACAGCGGTACAGCAACTGGCGACATGCGCCCACACAATACTCAAGATATCGTAACCAGATATGATTTCTCTTCAACTGGCTATGGCGACTGGGCGCCCACACAACTCAYTGTTCGCACTCTGGATCACCCTGGATGTCCCACACGCAACACTCGGTATTATACACAACACACACACATACTATGCTACAGCTATGGCAGCGCTAGCTGCCTCTACCCTATCGCTACACTACACTTCTCTGCCCACTTCGTCTTCGGGC
>BFEA01000155.1:2395922-2406452 GCA_003427395.1 Chara braunii | reverse complement strand
TTTTTTTTTTTTTTTTTTTTTTTTTTTTTCTCTTTTTTTTTTGGCTGGTCACATCCACTTTCTTTTTTCCCTCCGTGGGGGCACACTTAGCCCGTTTGACCGCAGCAAATGATGTAAGGGACACCAGGCCGTTTTCCTGGATATATGAATATGAATTGTGTGTTCTTCTATTAAAAAAAAAAAAAAAAGGAGTTCCACTTTCTTTCTTTTTTTTTTCCATCGTCTTTTTTTTCCTTTCTTGGCATGTCAGAGTGTGCGCAGTGGCGTTCCAAAAAAAAACGCGCGCAAAAAAGCATTCCCAAAAAGATATGCGAAACGGCGCGCAGCCCGCCCGTTGTGACTTCACGAAAGCATTGCAACATTCGAAAGGCGTTGTTAACGCGAGAAACTGTTTTCGCGCTTGGTTCTTGTTGAAAAATGGGTGCGAGGACACTCTCCCGTCTTCCCTGGAAAAGGAAAGATGGTCATTATGCTGGTTATCTAGACTGAAAAAAAAAAAAAAAAGTTTTGGCTGGCGGCGCCAGCCTTTGAGGGTCGGCGGTGCCCGGAGCGTCCGGAAGTTGTGCGGCGTTAATCACAACGCCCCGCGGCCGATGTATGGGCCAAGTACTGCTGGCTTTGAGGGTCTCATCCCACCACTGTTGAAATGAAAAATTTACCAGAAAAAAAAGTGCGCAAGTGCATGTTCCCACACAGAGAGAGTGGCAAGATGCAGCTGTTACTGCGAATAGAAATGGATGCATCTTGGCACTTTCTGAGTACTAAGATGAACTCGTAATTTTTTCGTTGCGAGCAGAAATGGATGCACCTTGCCACTTTCTGAGGAAGATGCACTCGTACTTTTTTCATTGCCAATAGAAATGGATGCACATCTTGCCACTTTCTGACAAAGATGCGCTCGTACTTTTTGTTCGTTACAACAGTGGTTTTGCGAGGCGGGAGTAAGTATAGGTTTCCCTTTGTGTACAGATGAATTACCTTTTCTATTTTTGGACCACACTTTGTGCTGGTGGCAGCTGGCACTTCTTTCCAAATGAGGGATTTTTTTCCAGTGTCCATTTCCTTCGACTTATGGCCTATTATTAGATCTACGGCGCGCAGTCCTTTGGGACATCTGTTAAAATTGGAACAATACAGAGAATGAAGATTAGCATGGCTCGAAAAAAAAAAAAAAAAAAAAAAAAAAAAAAGATTGGCATGGCTCCTGCGCAAGGACGACACACACAAATCGAGAAATGTTTGGGTCCAAATTATGGGGAAAGAAAAAACGGGAAAACAAAATCTACGGCGGCCCAAAAGAATGTGGACGATCTTTCTAGTCTGTGTGTATCTGTTCTGCGAGCCAGAAATTTCCATGGGCAGTCTTTCGGGGCACGCGGAAGAGTAAATGAACAGAAATTTAATTGGAACATGCTGGGACTCCAATCGCTATGAACAGAACTGGAAACGTCCGGACTTGAAAACGGTTCCCAGCCAGTAAATTTAAATGTCCTGGAGAAGGGTATTTATTTCCTGAATAGGAAAACCAACCTGAAATGAACCGGTTCCGCGAGAGCAGGAACAGGGATAGATGTTTACCGCCGAAAGGGCGAAGAAGATTTTTTTCGGAAGCCGGGAGTGATGTATCCGGAAAGGGAACTTGAACGTGAAGGGGCAAAAGTGTAAGATCCTTGCTGAAGTAGAAACTGCAGTCAAGATGGGGTGGTCCTGAACTAGGATCGTTTTTTCTGAACCAGGATCTGTTACTGAACCAGGAGCTGGTGCAACCAAGAACTGTCGGAGCGATGTTCCAAGCTGCGATCACGATGAATCGTTGATGATGGTCCTGTACGAGGATCGATTTCTGAACCAGGGCCGTCCACCTCCTTTTTTTGTGAACCGGGACCTTTTTTTTTTTTTTTTTCTGAACCAGGAGCCAGACTGTATGGGCCAAGTCCTTTTTATTTTTCTGAACAGGAGGCAAAAAGATCTTCCAAACTGTCTACGTCGGTCCTTTTTGTGAACATTTACTGCAGTACAACATTTACTGCAGTACATCATTTCCTGCAGTAAAACATTTCCTGCAGTAACTTTCACTGCGGTAACTTTACTGCGGTAACGTTTACTGCAGTAACATTTTTACCGAACCAAGTAACTGTTGTGGTGCAACCAGGAAGTGGCGAGAAGAGATGTTCCTGAGAAGAACGGAAGCGCCTACTCAGCCTATGCTTTAAGGAGTTGATGAAGTCAGATTAATCCACCTCTGGCCGTAATTGCAGCCAGATACATTTATGAAACTACCAGTGTGTCCATGCCCCCGTAAGCGGTCCGAAGATCTGATCGAGGAACAGGAAGATGTGTGCGTTGCCCTTGTGGAGAACCAAGAAGATGTGTGCTACTCTTGTAGCAGTCGCGCCGAGATATGTTTTCTCTTCACCTTTTAGAACCTGATCGTTCGCTGGGATCAGAAAGGTTTTTTTTTTTTTTTTTTTTTTCCTGGAGAGGAGGTGGCGGTGGAGGAGGAGGCGGCGGCGGAGGAGGAGGAGGCGGCGGAGGAGGATGAGGAGGAGGTTTTCTTGATTCACAAACGAACTTTCAAAATTTTTGATTACTCAAGAAATTCTCTTTTCGAAAGTTTCGGCGCCTGAACAGAAGGATGTTTCTGACCCCAGTTGTTTTCTGCGATCTCAGAATCATCGCTCGGAAGGGTGTTCAATCGCTACCACATTTTTGGGTGGGGAGATTCGATGAGAGCGAATTTCCATTGATGGGAGGCAATCGCCATATGTCGGAGGTTCGCTCTGCTAACAGAGCGTCAGCGAGTCGGCGATGCAGAGCTGGTTGTCGTGGTGAGGGGATCACCAGAGCCGTCGTAGGCAATCGCCATCTGTCGGATGGTTCGCTTTGCTAACAGAGTGTCGGGGAGTTGGCGATGTGGAGCTGGTTGTCGCAGCACTAGCCTCAAGTCTTATGGCGCACTCGGCGAACGGAGTCTCACCGGTTTGGCGATGGGAAGGAAGGGGGAATGCGGTCGTTGCAGTCTACTACACTCACCTCCCATTATCTCTTGAAGCGCATTCCATCTCTACCACAGATTTTTTTTTTCTGTGGGATCTGCTGATGTAATTGTGCCCTGTCGCGGCAATTGCGACATGTCGTCAGCAGTTGGGACTTGTCAGGAGAAGCTGCTGGGGTCGGTCATAGGCGATTGCGACCGGGCTGTTGGTGCTCTGCTAAGAGAGCAGCAGCAGCAGCGAGTTAACTGGGGGAGGTTGTTGTTGCAGCGCCCGCCATCAGTCTGAGAAAAAGGGCCAAATGATAACAGCAGCTGAATGGGTCCAAAAAAAGTTCAGAAAACAAAAAAACAAAAAACATATGCCAGAGGATTCCGAAAAAGAAAAACCAAAAAAAGGAACAGGTAGTGGAGAGAGTCAGCACACTGAGAAACGTGCAGCGGTTCCAAAAAAAAAAAAAGGAAAAACAAAAGGGGCAGTGGAGATAGTCAACAGACGTCAGAGCGTCAGGAAAGTCTCAGCAAGCAGCAACAATCTGCCATCATGATGGCGATTTCAGTCGCCATGGACTGCTGCGGTCAAACTCCTGTATTCAGGGGGATATATCGGACTGCAATTACAGCCTGTCATCGATGTACCTGGTCAGACTCATGTCCAGGGAGGACAGTCAGATAAGGCGAAGTGCGAATAGGCTGCCTGTCCTTCAAGTGTGAATAGGCTGCTGGTCCTCTCCTCCTCCACACTGGCGTCTGTGGACTGGGAGGCCCTCTCAGACTGGTCCTTCCTCTGGTGTTGGGTGCTTTAGGCTCGGACTTTTTTCGGTGAATCTGGTTGCAGCGACTGTGGTTAAATACATTTGACAGTCCTAACATATGGGTATCTCCTCCCCTGTGCCCTTATGCTGTTGCCTTTGGTACCCTCCATTGAATTTTTTTTTTGTTTTTTTTTGTTTTTCTCCCATCTAATCTTAGGATGGTTGCTTGTCTTCACTTCTGCAGACAAGGGCCCTCCCCCCGCTACTCAACATTCTGCATGCATTAGGACGCTTTGTGGACCAGGTGCATTAGGACGAGTGCAACATTTTGAATGTATGGGAACAGGATTATGAGCTTAATCCAGATTCCAGATATTACGTAGAGAGTGTTGTGTAGTGGAGCGAGGCCCGGTCTAGACTTCTGTGGAGAAGGGAACACTCTCCATGATGCGACCACTCACTTTGTAAACATATCAGGAGGACCTGTGACTGATCCCCAAACATTCCAAATGTCGGAAAAGTCTGCATGTATCTGGTGGGTCTTTCAGGACATATACATGCAGAATGTTGCATACTGGAGGGAGGTCCAAGGCCTGGACTAAGCCATGCGGATGCATGTATGACCATTGGTCTTAACTTGTATAATTTGCCTTGTTCGCTGAATTTGGACAGGTTAGGATTTCACTCTCGCTCTCTGGATTCCCATCATCCAAGCGCGTCCCTTGGATCCTATGCATCTTTGTGGGAATCAAGTCCACGTACACTGGTTCTTATGCCAGTGAAAATCTGGTAACTCCATCATTCATTTTATGTCTACGTTCACCATCTCAGGTTCAATCACAGGATTTAAAATAATAATTAAAAAAAAAAAAAAAAAAAAAAAAAAAAAAAAAAACCGGCAAGCTTGATTGGACAAGTTCGCATATCTATCTACAGCCTCCTGATGAGTCGGTGAAACTCCGACGAAACAGTTTGTCATAGCCCCTCGTTTGTTGTCCTCTTCTCTCTCTCTGCCTACAGTTTACCGGGCAGTTCTGTTTGTGACAATATATGGCGCCTTCTAGAAAAGGTACGTATACAAACATAATTTTTAGTAATTGGTACCCGGGCCCTTAGCAAATCGGAGGTTTTGGAGCTTGTACTGGATTTGGATGGACACTTTGGGACATTCCAGTCTGACACGTGGAGCTGTCCCGTTTTGGGGACACAAAAAATACCTTTCTTGGCACTATAGGGGCGAAGTCTCTTGTTGAGGGGACAGTGGAGCTGTCCCATTTTGGGGACACTGGAGCCATCTCGTTTTTTGGGACAACGGGACCGTCCCATTTCTTTGTGACAGTGGAGCCGTCCCATGTTTTGGGACCGTGGTGCCATCCCGCTTTTTGGGACAGTGAAGCGAACCCATTTTTGGAGCAGCTGTGGATCGATCGAATCCACTTGTGAGGGACCCCTATGCAAACCCCTCTCCAATGAATCGATTTCCATCGTAGGAAACGTGCGAGGGGTGTCTTATTTATTGGGCTACTCGCAATGGAGAGGGTAATCATTCTGAGTTGCAGGGGTCATTCTGAGGGCAATCTTTATGGGGAGAATCGCCAATGATTTTTATTTTAGGGGTAGGTATTGTCGAAAATTAATTATCCAATTGTTGGATAAATTATAAATAATAAAGAAGAAAAAATAAATAAAAACTGAATGAAAATCAAATGATATTTTCAACAACAACAACAAAAAAAAAATCTTCCAGTTTTTTTTTTTTTTTTTTTTTCATGATCTTTTTTTTTTAATACAGAAACAGTAGTTTTATCAGGGCCCAAGGCAGAAATACAATGTCAAAGAACTGCAGATTCAGGGGTAGAAAGGTCTCCAAACCCTCTTCGTGGGGTGGAACCCCTCCCCTGTAGAAAAGCCATTGTCTTGCCCTCCCCTGTAGAAAAACCAGTCAGTGGAGCGCCTCCCCTGTACAAAAACCATTGTCTTGGCTGGGGATTGAATGCTGCTTCTTAAACCACCAGTACTTGGGCGACGTTTTAGCATTAACGCTACGCGATTTCCGCGGCCGGCGGGCCGTCGATAAATCGAATCGACAGCCCGCGCTGCTTCGAGATTTGGGCGGCCGGCGCGGCGCGCAGTGCCCAAGTACTGGTGGTTTAATTTAGGGGGTTACAGCTCAGGAGATCATGCCGGGACCGTTTTTAAATTTGAAGGTGGTGGGCACTTAAACCACCAGTACTTGGCCCAGCTATCTGCCGCGGGGAAAAATAGAGTAGAAACATTTCTACTCGGATGAATTTGGGTGCTCCTGTAGTAGCCCGTACATTTCCTAAAATCGTGGCGAGTTAACGGGCACAACTCTAGGAAGTACTGGTGGGCACTTAAGTTAGCCGTCGATTTCAATTCAGTAGCATCACTGTCTAGAGGTTTTGTGGAGTCTTTTTCAGTCCAGATCCTTCAGGAGGGATTAGGCTGGTGTAACTTCCAGCTTTTTTATTTCCGCAGCGGTTAATGGGGGATCAAGGGGCCTCTTTGGGGTCGTCTACCCTTGGGACGACCCTCGCAAGTTTAAACTCAACCCACAGTACTCTTCCCAGCCAGTTTTTCAAGCTGCCCAATAAATGTGCTCAACTCCTGAGTTCGCGGCTGGTCCACGGCCATGTGTTCGCAAATAGTTGTGAAAAAAAGAACTGGTGGACCGTGGCGGTTTAATCTTTTCTGTGGCGGAAATCAGAAATCAGCAGATAAACTGGATTGCACCCAGTGCAATGCGGTTATAGCGTGAAGAATGAACAATCTTCACATAAGTATGTTGCATGTATTTCTGCTGTATGACGCAAATTTTTAACTGTGCAACAGCTTTAAGTTTTAACTGGAAACCGCACTACAGTTTTAACTCTGGTACAGTTTTAACTCCCGCACAATTGTTACTCTAGTACAGTTTAAACAGTAGTACAGTTCAAAAGGTGTTGTATGCACCATAATGACAATCGACATGCTTATATATCAAGGGCATTAATGTTTACATTGTTTAGCGTTCCAAGGTGAGTGTCTTTTCAAGCGGGGGGGGCAGGGGGGGGTCCAGTTTAATGGCCTTTCAAGTTTGAAACCCGTTACATCCACCACTGCATGTTGAAACTGGAAAAAAAAATAAAAATAAAGGACACCTGCCACATGACCACTGCGTGTTGAAACTGGAAAAAAAAATAAAAATCCTCCCCCTCCACCCCGCCCCTGTCTCTTATACACATCTAGATGTGTATAAGAGACAGGTCCTTTGGGACATCTGTTAAAATTGGAACAATACAGAGAATGAAGATTAGCATGGCTCGAAAAAAAAAAAAAAAAAAAAAAAAAAAAAAGATTGGCATGGCTCCTGCGCAAGGACGACACACACAAATCGAGAAATGTTTGGGTCCAAATTATGGGGAAAGAAAAAACGGGAAAACAAAATCTACGGCGGCCCAAAAGAATGTGGACGATCTTTCTAGTCTGTGTGTATCTGTTCTGCGAGCCAGAAATTTCCATGGGCAGTCTTTCGGGGCACGCGGAAGAGTAAATGAACAGAAATTTAATTGGAACATGCTGGGACTCCAATCGCTATGAACAGAACTGGAAACGTCCGGACTTGAAAACGGTTCCCAGCCAGTAAATTTAAATGTCCTGGAGAAGGGTATTTATTTCCTGAATAGGAAAACCAACCTGAAATGAACCGGTTCCGCGAGAGCAGGAACAGGGATAGATGTTTACCGCCGAAAGGGCGAAGAAGATTTTTTTCGGAAGCCGGGAGTGATGTATCCGGAAAGGGAACTTGAACGTGAAGGGGCAAAAGTGTAAGATCCTTGCTGAAGTAGAAACTGCAGTCAAGATGGGGTGGTCCTGAACTAGGATCGTTTTTTCTGAACCAGGATCTGTTACTGAACCAGGAGCTGGTGCAACCAAGAACTGTCGGAGCGATGTTCCAAGCTGCGATCACGATGAATCGTTGATGATGGTCCTGTACGAGGATCGATTTCTGAACCAGGGCCGTCCACCTCCTTTTTTTGTGAACCGGGACCTTTTTTTTTTTTTTTTTCTGAACCAGGAGCCAGACTGTATGGGCCAAGTCCTTTTTATTTTTCTGAACAGGAGGCAAAAAGATCTTCCAAACTGTCTACGTCGGTCCTTTTTGTGAACATTTACTGCAGTACAACATTTACTGCAGTACATCATTTCCTGCAGTAAAACATTTCCTGCAGTAACTTTCACTGCGGTAACTTTACTGCGGTAACGTTTACTGCAGTAACATTTTTACCGAACCAAGTAACTGTTGTGGTGCAACCAGGAAGTGGCGAGAAGAGATGTTCCTGAGAAGAACGGAAGCGCCTACTCAGCCTATGCTTTAAGGAGTTGATGAAGTCAGATTAATCCACCTCTGGCCGTAATTGCAGCCAGATACATTTATGAAACTACCAGTGTGTCCATGCCCCCGTAAGCGGTCCGAAGATCTGATCGAGGAACAGGAAGATGTGTGCGTTGCCCTTGTGGAGAACCAAGAAGATGTGTGCTACTCTTGTAGCAGTCGCGCCGAGATATGTTTTCTCTTCACCTTTTAGAACCTGATCGTTCGCTGGGATCAGAAAGGTTTTTTTTTTTTTTTTTTTTTTCCTGGAGAGGAGGTGGCGGTGGAGGAGGAGGCGGCGGCGGAGGAGGAGGAGGCGGCGGAGGAGGATGAGGAGGAGGTTTTCTTGATTCACAAACGAACTTTCAAAATTTTTGATTACTCAAGAAATTCTCTTTTCGAAAGTTTCGGCGCCTGAACAGAAGGATGTTTCTGACCCCAGTTGTTTTCTGCGATCTCAGAATCATCGCTCGGAAGGGTGTTCAATCGCTACCACATTTTTGGGTGGGGAGATTCGATGAGAGCGAATTTCCATTGATGGGAGGCAATCGCCATATGTCGGAGGTTCGCTCTGCTAACAGAGCGTCAGCGAGTCGGCGATGCAGAGCTGGTTGTCGTGGTGAGGGGATCACCAGAGCCGTCGTAGGCAATCGCCATCTGTCGGATGGTTCGCTTTGCTAACAGAGTGTCGGGGAGTTGGCGATGTGGAGCTGGTTGTCGCAGCACTAGCCTCAAGTCTTATGGCGCACTCGGCGAACGGAGTCTCACCGGTTTGGCGATGGGAAGGAAGGGGGAATGCGGTCGTTGCAGTCTACTACACTCACCTCCCATTATCTCTTGAAGCGCATTCCATCTCTACCACAGATTTTTTTTTTCTGTGGGATCTGCTGATGTAATTGTGCCCTGTCGCGGCAATTGCGACATGTCGTCAGCAGTTGGGACTTGTCAGGAGAAGCTGCTGGGGTCGGTCATAGGCGATTGCGACCGGGCTGTTGGTGCTCTGCTAAGAGAGCAGCAGCAGCAGCGAGTTAACTGGGGGAGGTTGTTGTTGCAGCGCCCGCCATCAGTCTGAGAAAAAGGGCCAAATGATAACAGCAGCTGAATGGGTCCAAAAAAAGTTCAGAAAACAAAAAAACAAAAAACATATGCCAGAGGATTCCGAAAAAGAAAAACCAAAAAAAGGAACAGGTAGTGGAGAGAGTCAGCACACTGAGAAACGTGCAGCGGTTCCAAAAAAAAAAAAAGGAAAAACAAAAGGGGCAGTGGAGATAGTCAACAGACGTCAGAGCGTCAGGAAAGTCTCAGCAAGCAGCAACAATCTGCCATCATGATGGCGATTTCAGTCGCCATGGACTGCTGCGGTCAAACTCCTGTATTCAGGGGGATATATCGGACTGCAATTACAGCCTGTCATCGATGTACCTGGTCAGACTCATGTCCAGGGAGGACAGTCAGATAAGGCGAAGTGCGAATAGGCTGCCTGTCCTTCAAGTGTGAATAGGCTGCTGGTCCTCTCCTCCTCCACACTGGCGTCTGTGGACTGGGAGGCCCTCTCAGACTGGTCCTTCCTCTGGTGTTGGGTGCTTTAGGCTCGGACTTTTTTCGGTGAATCTGGTTGCAGCGACTGTGGTTAAATACATTTGACAGTCCTAACATATGGGTATCTCCTCCCCTGTGCCCTTATGCTGTTGCCTTTGGTACCCTCCATTGAATTTTTTTTTTGTTTTTTTTTGTTTTTCTCCCATCTAATCTTAGGATGGTTGCTTGTCTTCACTTCTGCAGACAAGGGCCCTCCCCCCGCTACTCAACATTCTGCATGCATTAGGACGCTTTGTGGACCAGGTGCATTAGGACGAGTGCAACATTTTGAATGTATGGGAACAGGATTATGAGCTTAATCCAGATTCCAGATATTACGTAGAGAGTGTTGTGTAGTGGAGCGAGGCCCGGTCTAGACTTCTGTGGAGAAGGGAACACTCTCCATGATGCGACCACTCACTTTGTAAACATATCAGGAGGACCTGTGACTGATCCCCAAACATTCCAAATGTCGGAAAAGTCTGCATGTATCTGGTGGGTCTTTCAGGACATATACATGCAGAATGTTGCATACTGGAGGGAGGTCCAAGGCCTGGACTAAGCCATGCGGATGCATGTATGACCATTGGTCTTAACTTGTATAATTTGCCTTGTTCGCTGAATTTGGACAGGTTAGGATTTCACTCTCGCTCTCTGGATTCCCATCATCCAAGCGCGTCCCTTGGATCCTATGCATCTTTGTGGGAATCAAGTCCACGTACACTGGTTCTTATGCCAGTGAAAATCTGGTAACTCCATCATTCATTTTATGTCTACGTTCACCATCTCAGGTTCAATCACAGGATTTAAAATAATAATTAAAAAAAAAA
>BFEA01000155.1:2370683-2384300 GCA_003427395.1 Chara braunii | reverse complement strand
GGCGCTGGGACAGACTGTTTCGTTGAGAACTTTCACTAACAGGAGACTGAACCCTCTACAGTCTAAACAGCCCCCTAAATACTGATGATACTATTACTATTACTATTACTATTACTATTAAGTGATAATCCACCCCTCCCACCCCTCCCACTTCATCTTTCTCCCCCAGAGCTTGTATATACAACCCCCCCCCCAGTTCTCAATCACAACGTCCCTCTTTCACCTTCCCTCTCTCTCTTTCCCTCTCTCTCTTTCCCGTTTCTCCTCTCTCTCTTTCCCTCTCTCTCTTTCGCGCTCAAAACAGACACACTGCTTACCAAAAATTCGCTCACATTATTATCCAGTGAAGAGAGAGTCTCTTGGACTTACGCGTGCCAGCCATCCTCTCGAACAAATTCACCATGCCGCCTTGCGCAAGACGATCCATTGGGCATCGCTCCACTACACAACACTCTACATGCATTTGGACGATTTCTTCACTATGTGCATTCGGACGAGTCCAACATTTTGAATGTATCCAGTCAAGAACGCATCCAAATACATGTAGTGTTCTGTAGATGCCGACGCAGTGACCAGAGCGAATAACGTCACGTCAGACTACGACTCTAGCCATGGTCACCGCCTTCGCTTCGTGTACCCAAAACACCGTCTTCTCAGCCACGTGGAAAGGGAAGAGAGCACCCCCTCCTCCTCCTCCTCCTCCTCATGCCGCTGCTGCTGCTCTTGATGATGATGATAAGGGAGGACAGCAACTCCTCGTCCCCTCCTCCTCCTCCTCCTGCTGCTGCTGCTAGTGATGCTGCTGTTGCTGCTGCTGCTGCTGATAAGGGAAGAGAGCTCCTCCTCCTCCTCCTCCACCTCCTCCTGCTGCTGCTGCTGCTAGTGCTGCTGCTGTTGCTGCTGCTGCTGATGATAAGGAAAGAGAGCTCCTCCTCCTCCTCCTCCTCCTCTTCCTCCTCCTCTCCTCCTTATTCTGCTGCTGATGATGATGATTATGATGATTATGATTATGATGATTCGTGATATCCATACTCTCACCCCTCCGGCCCCTTACCACTGCATCTCATCATTGCCTAATCATCACCGCTCTGCCACCTCCATGATTACATTCGGGATCACATCCAAGATCACCCTCGCCGCAAAAAAAAAAAAAAAAAAAAAAAAAAAAAAAAAAATCACCCTCGCCTCGTCATTGCCATCATCGCCGCCCTGCCTACCTACGCGATCAGGCTCTCGCTGGTACTGACTGTACCTTGTCGTTTCTGAGGTTGGGATCCCATCCCAACCCAACCCCAACCGAGGATCGGCACAACCCTGCTGAGCGTCCCGATCTGTGCTGATTACGTGGATTGGTTGGTGGATTGGCGTCATGAATCAGGTCTCCCGCCTCATCACCTCCATCAGCGCCCTGCCTGCCCAGCCAATCAGCCTCGAGATCCCGGTCGATTGTCGCAGCCATCGACGGGATCGCACACCGAATCCGACAAATGATGATGACCCGTGCAACGGAAAGTACGTAAATGAATCTGCAGGCAGGCGAAGAGTGGAGACTACGATGACGAACCCAACGTGTATCAGAAAGATTAGCACAGTCTGGAGGAGCATATGAGGAGAAGAATTTGGATACTTAAGAGGACTGAAAGAACCGAAAGAACCGAAAGAACGAAGACGAGATAGAGCAGAAACCGAAGCCGCCATCTCTGCGATTTGCAATTCCGCCGCAATCTCCTCAAAACCCTCGGGTACTGCTCGTCTACAACCCCCTTTTGGGAGAAAACCACCCCCTTTTGGGAGAAACACCCACCACCTTCTCTCCCGCCTCAACGAGTTCGTACTATAATACTGTAATTTTGCGTAGCCGCCAACAATTAACTACTGTCGCCGCCCCGCGCAGTAACCCACCGGGACCGCAATCGCCTGCCACAAACCCTAATGCAGATCCTCCTCCCTCCCTCCCTCCCCTCTCTCCTCTCTCCTCCCTCCTCTCTCTCTCCTCCCTCCTCTCTCCTCTCTCCTCTCTCCTCTTCCCACTATCTATTCTTAACCCTTGGGAGAAGCCGCCCTTCTCCTGCTATACCAGCGATAACCTGATCTATCGCCGCCGCCGGAAACTGAGTGCCCCGCCGCAATCGCTTGCCAATCCCGGGATACAGATCCTCCTCCCTCCCTCCCCTCTCTCCTCTCTCCTCCCTCTTTCCTCGTTCCTCCTCCCTCCTCTCTCCTCCCTCTCCTCTTCCAACTATCTATGGTCGGATCGCGACCACTGAATTCGCTACGCTCATTGGCATCCCGACCTCGACTGCACCCTGCCCTCGCCCGCCCTGCTCGTCCTGCAATGCCCTCCTCCCTACACGCGTTGTACTTCCTGGTACTGGTAATTCTTCTCGTTTCATTTTTTGCTCACTTTTCTCTCTCCGATCACTGCTTTTAAGCGAAGACATAGCTCAGCCTCCTACTCTGACGGCCACCGTAGCCGCTTTTCGCTGAATACGCCGCGCTCATTGACATCTCGAGACCGCCCTGACGCACCAGCCCGAACTACACGCGTTGTACTTTCTGGCGCTGGCGCTCATAGCCGACCACGTTGTATTCGCCCCGCGCGCATCCACATCCACATCCACACCTCCCAGCACCACAGCGCGTCCGGCCCTACACGCGTTGGATTTCCCGTTCCCGCTCTGTTTCGCGTTTCCCGCCAGTTTCCCGTTTCCCGCCACCCGAACCGGCCACATCTCAGCGCCAACACAGAGCGTCACGCTCTGTTTCCCGCCTTACCCATCGCCGAACCGTCGTCCAAAAGACACTGAAATGACAGGGTTTCTCTTTCTTTTTTTTTGGAAAGCTTACATTTTTATAGGGAAATTTTCGATATGCCCCCCAAAGGTCGACTTATTTGCACCGTGCCCCTCTAACGGCTGAGCTACCCTGCAGCGCCCCTCTGACAGAGACTGAAGTCTCAGAAAAACCCCTGGTGTCGTTTGGGCCTGAAAAATGTTCAATATACCCCTATCGTTCGGTTCCAAAATTCTAGTATGCCCCGGTAGCTCCCCTCCCAGAGCCAGGGGAACGATCACGTGTGCCACCAACGGCCACAGGGCATGTTGGAAAGTTGCCTCCCTCACAGAGAGGGGCCTGCAGGTAAGTTCAGATGCCCCAGGGGCACGGGGTAAGTCAGCCGTCGGAGGGGCACGGTGCAATTTTTTTGAACTTTCAGGGGCATATCGAAAATTTTCCCATTTGTATATTGCATAACCAATTGGGACGAGGCCGGTGACAGGCTTTTTTTTTTTTTTTTTTTTTTTTTTTGAGAAGTTGTAGCTTACATTTCAAAAAGTGGTCGAGGTCGCGGACCTCACAATTCTGAGACGCAGGACCCGGTTTCCAGCAGGATACCTCAGCAATCCCTTTATCCTTCGTGTTACCAAAAGGTATCCTGCTGGAAACCAGGGGCTAGAAGAGATACTGACCGTAGATAGCAAAGATCAACGGCCAAAATCTCCTAATTTGCGCAAGTGGGACCTTGCCCCGGGTCCAGCGTCCCAAGACCACTAAACTTAGACAGTAAATAAACTCCTCAAAAAGGCCTCGAAGCGCAGTAAAAAGTGGCTGGACTAAGATATAACAATGACTCACTTATCCTTCAGCCTATAATAGTCTATGGTTAGACTTGAATTTAAAACAAGACCCTGTTGCTACCAACCATATCTGCTTCTGTCCCCAAAGGAATCCATTGAAGGAATCCATTAACAGTTCATACCAGGCCTAAAATGGCTCTCTATAACTTGAACTAATTCTGAGGCTTCAACCATTGGGAGAACAACTTTCCTTCTCCTGAGGTCGATGCCAGTTTATTCTGAGTGGCCCAGGTCTTTGTGAACCAATACATTCCTCTTCCCTGCCGAACTGAGCTCCTCACCCAGTCTGAGCGGATCAAGAGTCTCAGCGAGGATAAAATCCGATGTTGCTGCTCTTGTGAACTAAGGATTTCATTTTTGAAAACAGCTGCATTCCTGGCTCTCCAAATTTCCCGCATGATAGCTCCCCGACAGACTAGGGCTACATAGCCCCATCCTTCCGAGAAGTTGAGATTAGGGAGCGGGAGAGCTCCAAATAGTATCCAATCATCGTTCCATGGAAAGGCAGACCCAACCTCTGTGCTCCATCTTTCGATCCACCACATCCAAATGGCATCTACTAGGGGGCAATGTATCCACAGATGGCCATTAGATTCCCATCCCCAGTCACAGTGTCTGCAAGTTATGGACATTTCCATTCCTTTGGTTGACAGCCAGAGTGCGGTAGGGATCACCTGCAGACTTTGTTGCCACAATAAGCTGGCCATGGCCTGGGATGGAATCTTGCGTAGGGCTTTCCAAAGTGCAGGCCATCGTGGGGAGGTAGTCGATGTGCCCCTGATTCTCTCGAAGCGCCTGACGGCGATCGAAAGAGGTGTTTTCACTGTAGCTGAGCACAGGGTTCTGACCCCGACTTTAGTAGAATAGTGGCAGATGGGAGTAGGCCCCTTGCTTGAGTCGTTGTTTGAAGTCCAACCCAATAACATTGGATCCACTCTGAAGTCTGCTGCATCTCCTAGCAGTAGGGTCTGTTTATGGGTGGACAGCACTCTTACGTCTGTCAAGCCCACAGTAGAAGGGACTGTCAGGTCTTGGAGTGATATGAGCTGAAATCCCTTGGCTGTCCGATTGCCTATTCTCCATTCTGCCACCTTCCAGCCAGTTGACAAGTCTAGACCTTCAACTTTCCAGATTCCCGTGGGGTCGGTTACTGATCTGAGCCATGTTCCTTCGCTATGTTCAGATGCCCTTTTTAGACTAGGTGTCCAATGACTCGGCATCACCGCGAGCAGAGCCTCCAAGTTATCCGCAGTCTGTCTGAGTCGCGGCAATTTTTTCTTCAGTTCTTCTGCAGAAATCCAATCGTCTCCCTGCTCGTCCCAAAGGTGTTTAACCAAGAACACCCCTTTTTCAACCCACGCTTTACCAAAGTTACCCGACCCCCCGGCTGCTGAAAAAACCCTGTGGTTAGGTTGACATATCAACTCATTGTCAAACAGGCACTCATCCGCAATTTCCAGTTTTGAGCTCAGAGGCCGAAGTGGACGTGGAGAAAGCTTTTTCCAAGAATACATAATACCTTTCCACACCCTAGACTTGAGTCTTCTGTTCATGAAGGAGGGAAGCAGAGCCACTCTCCACGCGTCACCGGGGGTAGACAGATTTCATTCCTTTCCCAAGATATACTCTGCCAACCTCACCCACATCTTAGAAGGGTCTTCAAATAAGGCTTTAAAAATCCATTTGGCCAGCAGTGCTAAGTTCTGCATCTGCGGGTCTAACAGGCCGAACCCCCCTTCAGCGCGTGGAAGAGTGATAGTCTCCCACGCTACTTTGGTAATGAACCCTTGGTCTTCTTCCGCCGTTGGCTTCCAAAGATACTTGGTTGAAGCTCGTTTGATCAAGTTGTAGGCTTCCTTGCCTAGGAGGCAGATAGAGAGAGGGAACCACAGGATAGAGAAGGTCGCCGCCGAGAGAACCAGTGCCCTCCCAAATATCAACAGTTTGAAGTTTCTAACCCATCCTTGAATCCGAGCAGTAACCTTGTCTGCCAACAGTTGGTCTTGAACCTTGGAGCGGTCGGAGAGAGAAACCTGAACACCCAGAAATCTCTTGGAGTTCTCCGCCAGAACCAGTCTGAGGTCCCAATCCACCTTAAGGGAGAATTGGGGTAGTAAAAAATAAACCGACTTTGTCCAATTTATCGAAGCTTCCGAAAGTATAGCGTACTCATCTATAACTGTCTTAAGTTCTACTAACGAATTGGTGGTGTTCTCGCAGGCGACCGTTAGGTTGTCAGCAAGCACTCCGCCTTTCCACTGAAGGGACGGGTTAATTTGAAGTCCTACGATTGCTGGGTTCTTTCTGACATTATCAAATAGGACCTCCAGTTGGAGGACGAAGAGCAAGGGGGCCAAAGGGCAGCCTTGCCTCAGAGAGCGTGCCAGGCGGAATTCATCCGACAAGTGTCCATTAACCATCACGACTAACACAACATTAGCATACATCGCATGGATCCAGTTGGAGAAGCCCCTTCCAAAGCCCATTTTTGCCAATGTGGTGGAAACAAAGGCCCACCCCACCTTGGCATAGGCTTTTTCCATGTCCAATAGCAGGACTGCGACTTCCCTCTTCTCAGAGCTAATTATCTCAAGGGGTTGGATCGTTGTTAAAATGTTTTCAAAAATTGATCTGCCTTTGACAAAGGCCCCTTGCTCCCAGCCTACTAACTGTGGAAGTTTCGTGGCCAGTCTAATTGTAAGGGTTTTAGCTAAAATCTTATAAACTATATTAAGAACAGAGATAGGACGGTAATTTTTTATTTCCTTCTTATCTCCTTTCTTGTAGAGTAAGGATATAACTCCTTTCACTATGTTAGGAGGGAAAGAGCCTGTTTCTAGGGCTCTGTTGTAAATTCACAGAGGAATGGCTCAAAACCATCCCAAGAAGTGACGAATAGCTCCACTGGGAGACCGTCCAAGCCTGGGCATTTACCCATGGCCATCTGTTTGACTGCACAATGAAGTTCACATACTGACAGAGGGGAATCTGTGACATTTTTTGAAACAGAACCAATACAGAATGATAAACAATCCCAAAAGTGGGAGCCAACCGAGAGATGAAAGTGAAACTGGTCTAATGGCCTCCGAGTAGAGACAACGTCGCGAAAATAATCTAGTGCATAGTGACACATGTCTGTCGTTTCTGTTCCTGAATTGGTTGTTATGTCAAAGGGTGAACCAACTCTCTTTTTAGTGGTTTAGATTGTTTTAGGATCAGGGTACAAAATGTAAGTTTTGTTATCCTATCATACCGTACTATTCCACGCAATCTGAGTCATTCCAACCAATCCGTCTATCTTTGCACTTCTAAGGCTTCCAACTGACACAAAGCACCTTTTCTTTTTTCGGACCAATAATACTCAGCAAACGGGTCCAGCCCCATTCGTGATTCCGCCTGGGAAACCAATTGCTGCAATTTTATTTCTTTCTATTTTCTATTGGCTGCTTTCATTCGAGGAAAGACTATCAAGGCTTCCCTTACGATCCCAATACCCATATCGGCTCAATGATCCTCTAGGTCGAATAGGGGTTTGGCATTCATCCATTCCTTTATCTGTGTGGAAACCCACTCAGGAATCCCTTTATCTTTCAAGTTGTTGATGTTTAGTCGAAAGGGTGGGTGAGTTTTTTGAATAGTGTCCTTAGTCACAATATCTACCACCACCGAATAGTGGTCCGATACTGAAGAGAAAAACACATCAGCCAATATGCAGTGGTCCCACAACAAACCCCTAGTCGCAATGAAGTCCAGTCTATGACAGGGCTGTGATGCGGTGTCCAAAGGGCGAGGACCGAACAAGGTAAAACCATGGTCATCCGAGTTTATGACCCTGTAAGTATCAATCAGTGCCTGAGACTCCAATAGAGTCATTAGCATGATGTTGTCTGAGCGTAAAGGGAAGGGGGTAGGGGAATCCAACCCTGGGTTCAGGGTGGTATTCCAATCCCCAGAATAATCAGATTTTCAACGTCTGGAATGTAGGCTTGTAAATTCGCAAAGAACGTTTATCTCTCTGTGTAGATGGTTGGGGCGTATACAGACATGATGACCCATTCCTCTGTGTCAACCACCAGTTTGACTCAGGCCAAACGACCCTCAGAATCAGCATAATGATCGATGATTTTGAAGTCTAAGTTCTTAAGAATTAAAATGGCTACTCCGCCTTTTGAGCCGTCTGCCGGAGCCCAAATTTGTGGTCCGGCCCACCAAGGCCGAATTTCCTCAATTTTGTAGCGTCTAACTTTGTTATTTGCAAACCTATGATCTGCGAATTGGCTGAATGAATCCGGGCTAGAAGTCTAGATCGTTTTTGTCTATTAGCAGTGTCATCAAGACCATTCACGTTCCAAGTTGCGAGGCGCACCCTATTAGGAAGCACCATCAGAGCGACCGGAGCTGCCCGTTACTTGGATCCGGGTCGAGTAGTACGATAGAAAGCTAATACCCTTTTGAAGTTGATCAACCCCTGACTGGCCTAGTGCAAGTCCCCCCAGGAATACTTGGGCTCGAAACAGATCAGATGAGAGTGTCGGCCTTGCATCCAGTCCAACTATCCAATTGGAAATCTCTACAGCGGACAGATCCGCCGTCAACTTAATAGTTGAGAGTGTATCTCTCCTCTGCAGCACCAGGTCTTGCAGAGGGAACCAATGTATCCCTGTCGAAGACCAGTGAGTGAAGGAGGCCGAGATTGTATGAATTGCCATGAAATATATGGAGCAGGATTTTCCTTCCATCGGAAAGAGAAGCCACGTGTCTCCCCATCTTTGGGTCTGACAGCACAGCACTCAAAGCCAAAAAATGGAGAACCCGTTCATTTATCAAACTGATTGTTTGATCGTCTGACGGCAGAGCATGCACTTCGATGGCAGGAATAAACAGGGACTCATCTTTAGCTTGTTTTGTCAAAATCATGGTCCCTTGTGGACCATTTGCACAGATCAAGGGGATCAGGAATTCTTGAATTTTACGCCTTTACTGAGTGTCGTCATCGGGTTAGCATATATCAGAGATTTTTTTGCTGCTTTATTCCGATGACCTTTTTTCTTTGACTAAGATTTATCTGCTAGGTTCGAATCAGGGGGATCACCCAGATACTATTCCTGCACAGTCGGGATCGAAAGATTCTTGTTGGAGCGAACCTTTTTGTTCGCAGAGCACATGACCACCCTTTTTTAGTCCTTCAGGGGGTTAAATGAAACTCCCCCTTCTTCGAAAAGTCCTGCTACTACAAAGTCTAGCTCTTCATTGGGTTGGGACCTCAGCGGGTCATAATCCTCATACCCACCTCCGATGGGATCATTGTCGTGAGGCAGGCCTTAATCATCAACCTCGAGATCCTCCTCGGAGATCGAGGGGGCATCGAATTTGGAATCAGATAATCCTTCTCCCTCGAGGGCACCAACATTAGATTTAATCGTTTTCGGTTGCCTGCCTGCAAAGATTATCGGAGCTTGCGGGTTCATTGGGGTTTGACCCAGGAGTCTGATGCCTCAATTTTGTCATTTGAAAATCGGGTCTGTCCTAAGCCGGTTCCCGTGCTTCTCCTCGAGCGGAGGGTTGGGCCTTGGTGAAATTGAGGCCCCGTCCTTCTCAATTGGCTTCGGATCTGGCCAATTCGGTCCTTTGATACCCTCGTCCTTGATCAACTCTTTATTATTCACCAATTTCTCCTCAAAAGGAGGGTTGGACCTTGGTGAAACTGAGGCCCCGACCTTCTCAATTGGCTTCGGATCTGGCCAATTCGGTCCTTTGATACCATCGTCCTTGATCGGCTCTTCGTTATTTCCCAATAATGCCTGTTTTTTCTGGAATAGGCGAAGGATTTTCTTTCTCATTCTTATCCTTCCAATCCCTGCCCCCCCGTCTCTCTTTTCCCTTTCCCTTCCTCCTCAACCTATTATTCTTCTTCCCCTTGCTTGATACTATCTCGTTTCCTCCCTCACCTCTTTTTCTTCTCCTTCCCTCCTTGTTCCCTTCAACCACTTTCTTTCCTCCATCCTGGCCGCTGCGTTCATCTCCCTTTGAGGTCTTGTTTTCTCGGTTTGTCTTTCCCACCACTAGGTCCTTACCTCCTGCGCTCTTCTTTGTACCCTGACCATCCCCATCACTTTTCTTAACACCATCGTCTTTCCCTTCCTTCTCTTTCCTTCCATCCTCCTTTTTCCCATCGTCCTCGTCCTCGTCCTCGTCCTCTTTGCTTTCATCCTCCTTTTTCCCATCGATAGGCTTTTTTCCGTTTTCCTTTGGCTCTCTTTTCCTTTTTTTTTTCCTTCTTATAAAGCCCAGGGGCCTCGACCCACTAGCATCGCATGTGCTCCTCTGTTTTCTATCACGTGCGGCCGTCCTTGACATCCGTCAGTCGTTGATCTAGTAGCGTATCGACTGCTAGTGTGTATTGTCTTTGTTTTGGTGGAGGCAGCTGCCCATCGGCCAGTACATTTTTTTTTAATTTATTTGTTGGTCATTTAGTTGGCTACTTTGCATTGGTGTGAAACTTCAATATTGTGGATTTTGTTTTTTTGGGGGGGGGGTTTTGAACCTTCGCGCCTTGCTATTTTTTTTTTGTAGAAATTGATAATATTGAAATTTTCGTGGAAGACTGCGAACAGGCCGGCGGGAAGCTCGCATGCAGATGTACGGGGTTGGTGGAAGTGTGGATGCATAGGGTGTACTGTCATGATGTCTATGCCAGCTCCCCTTGGGTCCTTTTCTTTTCTACTGCCTTAATGAAAAATAACATTGTTTATGCAATTTTAAATGAGAAAAGAACGCGATACACCGTTTTAACTGATGCTAGTGGGTCGAGGCCCCAGGGGCTAGGTCCCACTTACACGAATTAAGCGATATTGACCGTAGATTGCAAAGATCAACGACTAGAATCTCTTAATCCGTGCAGGTGGGACCTTGCCCCAGGTTGTTATAGAGGTCGGGTATATACCTAGGCGCTCTGTTGTACCTCCGCGGTAAGAGGGCAGCAATTGGTGGTATGAGGGGTTTGGAAGGAGCGTCACCTTGCGGTTCGGACTATGCTCCGATGTCCTGAGTTAGGGGCATCCTAGGTTGATTCGCCACAGAGGCGCCACAGAGGCGGTCCTCTTAGCGGAAGTCTCCCCGTGTTCCTAATCATTGCTGCTTTGACGTCTGTTGAAGTTGGTCCGGGGTTGGTCCCCGCGGGACTAGGTCCCATAAGCGAAACTGGGTAATGCTCCCATACGTTTGGTTTCTCCGGGCAGACTGTGAGGACCCCGACCTCAAATGATTTTTATTTATTTATTTATTTATTAACACTTACAGCCATCTGGCTGGGAGAACTACTTACAAATAATAACCCTTGGAATTGTCAAAATAAAAAACAGAGCCCAAAGAATATCTAGGAACAAAAATGGTCAAATTTAGACCGTTGTCCTGAAATCCCGTCCCCTGGTAATTAATGCATGCTCCAGGCCTGAAAAGCCAAACAAGCCAAAAGCCTCCAACAACCAAACTGCCGCAGGCCAGAAAAGCCTAACAATTCAAATTGATTTACCAACTTGAACCTAACTTAATTATAACTGCCTATTCGACGGCAGCCCAGTCCGACCGGACCGGTGATGTACAGGGCGCTCCTTCCTCATTTCCGAATTCCCCTTGCCTTCCTCCTGTGGAAACTAGAACCGAGTGCCCCGGTTCTTACTGTCTACTTGGTCCAAAACCAATCTGCCAAGACTAACCTACCTTCCTTCAATCCGCAATCTTCCTTCCCAGTCCCCATGTTTCTCCAAACCAGGCCCCATATCTAGTTCTACCTTTCTGCTTCGAATCAGCCTGAACAATGTGTCGCAAGGAACCTTTGAAGGAAACTCTGATTTCCTTGTTGGTCATTTCAATGCCTTCAAACACTTACTTGTTTCTTTCTTTCCATATGACATCACAACCAACTGCTCGAGCTGTTTGGGCAACATAGCCCCACCCCTTGTTGAGTTGCAAGTTATCCGGCAAACCCCCCATCAGAACCCAGTCTCGATTCCATGGCAGGCAATCACCTGAAATTCCATCTCAAAAGACCTTCCACCAGTCCCAAATTGTGAATCACGGTGAAGCCGGGCAATTATACCACAAGTGAGTGGTTGACTTGAATGCCCAATTACATCTTTTGCGGGTCATTTCGATCTGAAGACCACGTTGAGCCAAGTTAACTGTTGATGGGGTAGCGAGTAATGACAACAACCAAAGATTAACCGCTAGTCTCGGGTTGGGTTTACGAGTTGAAATTTGAAAGGCGTAGCCCAATTCAATTAAATACAGGTGAAGTGGTTGGTCTTCTCCACCTTTTCCTTCTCCTTTCCAACCCCACATCTTGGGATCCACTTTTAGATCCTGAATAGCTAACCCACCTGCGAAAACCTGACAGTCCCAGTTCCCATCCTCGTCACACGTTTCCCATACTCGTATCTGAGCTAGGGTACTTCCCAATGGTGGGTGGGTGTGTTCATTGATTTGAGCCAAAACTTTTGGTTTATCTGAATTGATTCCTTCCCATTGCTGGAAAACTCTTTTTCCTGTTGGCTTGATCTCTGTCAATTCCCATAACGAAAGGTAAGAGGCAACATTGTGAGAAACATACCATGTACAAGGGAGCCCAATGCCCTCTAAACTTAAGATCATTCTCCATTGCAGGGGAATAACTTGGATTAGCTCTGTAAGTTTTTCCTCAACGTACCAGACCGAACCCAAGTATTCCCTTAATGTAGAGGGAGTTTTCTATTGGCCTTCTACCAGATTCCAGATGTCACCGATGCTCAGAACCCCCTTTTCGATCCAGACCCTCCCAAAGCTACTGCATGACACGAATCAGCAGCAAACCAGTTATCGTTCTGTTTCCGGATTTGCGGATTTTCAAAAAGGGGCTGAAGTAAGATCTCGGCCTTAGTTGTCGGGTTAGCCCACCAATTTGGTTTCAACCATTTTCAGGCCAACATGATTGTTTTCCAAAACTCAGACTCAATCTGGCGGTTTTGGTAGGACAACAGGAGGAAATAAGTCCAAACATCGAAAGGGCGAGACAAGTTCATTCATTCGCCAAGATTATCCTTTGGGACCCCAGGGGACCCCCCCCCGGTGAAGGAAGGGGATCAGCCCGGAGGTAAGTGCCAATTCGTCAGCACCAACCCCATTTCATCTCCTCTGCTTGTCCTCCCCCTCCCCCTCCTCTCCTCCATCCCAAAGGACGCCTATCCGACCTCGACCTACCCGCTTCCTCTTTCTGAACTTTTCTCGTACCATCTCTCCCCCATGATCCCATCTTCTTACTACCCCGAATCGTGACCCTGACTTCCCTAATTCTCCTCCAATCCCTTCCCCTATATACCCCGCCCCCCCCGACCTCGATCTCGACATTCCTGATCAGACCCTGATCGACCTTGCCCTCGCTCCACCCTCACCCGATCCCTCTCCCCACCAACCTTTCCTCTCCCCTCCCCCCCGACCCCTCCCCCTACTCGTCTGGCCTCGACCTCGACCCCGACCTGCTCCAATCTGGCCATCTTTGATCGGGCTTTCCCGATCAACCCCGCCGTCACCCCGACCCCGAGCCCCCCGATCGACCTGTCCTTTTCCTACCACAACTTCAACCTCCCACCCGATCCCTTTGCCCCACTAGCCCGCGGTCCCATCCCGTCCTTTACCCGTTTAGTCTCGACCTCCCCTTATCCACCCCGCCCTCCCCCAGCCCCGATCTCGATACCCCTGATCGGGCTATCCCGATCGACCCCACCCTCGCCCCGCTCTCACCTGATCCCGTTCCCCATCCGGCCTCGACCTCGATCCCGACCTCTTTAATCCCCCCACCCCCCGACCTCTTTAATCTCCTCACCCCCTGATCTCTTTAATCCCCTCACCCCCCGACCCTACGATTCCTTTCCCCACCTTTCTGGCCTCGACCCCGATCTCGACGTCTTCGATCCCCTCCCCTATCCACCCCTATACCCACTCCTCCCTC
>BFEA01000155.1:2359356-2370099 GCA_003427395.1 Chara braunii | reverse complement strand
AAGCTAGGCTGGGCCGCCGCCCCGGCGGGCCCCGGCCGGTTGGGCCCAGGGGGGTCCGCCCGGCGAAACCGGGCGACGCAAAAACACAGCAAGGAGTTTTTTTTTTTTTTTTTTTGAAGGCGGGGTTGTGCTGCGCTACTCTAGAGGAACACGAATCTGCAATAAAAAAGTTAAGTTGGGGGGTGGGGGGGGTCCAGAGGCTGTCTCTTATACACATCTAGATGTGTATAAGAGACAGCCCCCCCCCTCCACGAGCCCTCCACTTACCTGTCCGGCCCCGGATTATCCTGATCAACCCCGCCCCAGCCCCGATCCCGATTGATCTCTCCTACAGCAACCCCTACCTCGCACTCGACCCCTTTACCCCACCTGGCCAAACCGACTCTCCCTCCCCCGCCCTCACCCCAATCACGACTCCCTTGATCAACCCTCTCTTCTTCCTACCGCTGTCTTTCCTACCGCAGTCCTTCCTTCCCCCAGCCCTTGTCAGACACTACCCGACCTTGATACTACACCAATCACGATCCCTCTGACTAGGCCATCCCACATCAGCAGTCCGAATGACCCTCGCATACCTCGTGACTCGCCCTCATCAACATATTCGGCGACATTTCTGTAGAAATCTGACACACCCCTACACAAAACAAGCATGGCTAGCCTAAAAAATAAAGTTAGGAGGAGAAAAGGAGAAGGGCAAGCACAAACAATTTGGTACCAGGGAGCCATGAGACACCACACGATTGACTGGAGACCCCGGGGTGGGAAAGAGAGGATGAAGAAAGGAACCATGGAAGAAGCTTCCTCCTTCCATCCCTCCTTCTCAGATCATACAGATGTGCCATAGTCTCGTTCATCCCCCTCCCTGGCAGAACTGTTAAAGGAAATGAAGGAAATGATGGAAACTAAGGGGTCTTACCCTTCATGGGCCGATAAACTCAAGAAAATGTATTCGGGCCAAACCCTGTCAGTTAAAAGAGACGGGGAGGGGGAAGGAAACCTGGAAATTCCATTGGACAATATAACCACGGCTTCAACATTCTTTCCTGCAAAATTCTTCACCATCCCAGAAGACAAGATAATCAGTCGGGGGGGGGGGGGGAAACACAGGGTCAAAACCCTCCCAAACAACATGATCAAGGAAAGAGATACAATTTATACCCGCCATGTTGACACTTGGGTCTTCTGCGATGATGCCGCCTACAAGTCGGCCAACGATAAGGTAGGGTGGATCAAGAAGCGTCTCGCAACCCTCAGAGGACCAGAGGAGGGAGCACGATATTTCTTCATAATCCAACCTACCTCATCGACGGTCTTTACAGTGATCTGTATGTTTGATTCGGATAAGTGAATCTTAGACTCATGGCGAAGTATATCCTGCGGGCGTTCGGAAGTCCGGATTTTCCCCCGGTCTCCCCCAAAACAACAAAAATTGGAGGAGAAGCAGGAACAATTGATGTCGGACTATTATTGGGTGGAATTTCGTCACGTGCCCATCGAAATTCAAGGGGCTTTCGTGCAGGAACTCGCCCAAAAGTACGAGATCGTTAAGTTTATTGACCCCCTTCCCCCCCTCGTAGCCCCAAGGGACAACTATCTCATGGTAGCCTTGGACATTCCCAGCGGGCACATCTTCACCATCGACGATGTCACCCTCTTTCGGGTGGGGGGGGAAGGACTTCAGAATACGCACAGCACACAAAAAACGACCTTGGTGTTTCAAGTGCCAGGCATACGGACACCTTCCCTTAGACTCAGACTACCCCCACCATCCGGCCAAAAGAATCAGATCCACAAGTCACCTGTTACACGACCCGTGAGGGAGGAGGGGTAAGGGGGTGGGAATGGGAGAAGGGCGAAGCAATAAATTGGAATACAAAGCCCCCGGACCAATGGATTCCCCTTTATCGGTGGAGGAGCACATGGAAAAGACCACCACCCCCTCATACCCCCCTCCCCCAAAGGAGGACTCTGCACTAATTAACGTACAGATCACGTTAGAAACAGCGTCAGACACAACAGGGACTGAGAACCGGACTCAGCCTCGGACAGAGCCCAGACCCCAAAATTTCATCACTCTGACTGACGTGGGGGAACTGTGGCAATCTCTGGCCTCAAAGAAGAAAGCATCCCCCAACAAACGAGGTAAATTGCCACATAAACAAAATACCCCCGAAACGGACAATCGATTCTAGGTCCTGGCAGCAGAAACGGGGGACAAACAAGCAGCAACACAGCAGCTAGGGGATCTAGGACAACACAAACATCCTGAACAAAGGAAAGGAGGGAAAGACAAGGGACACGAAAGACCGAAGACCCTAGGTGGAGGAAACAATGCACGGGTGAATAAGGGGGGAGGGGGGGGAGGAGGTAAGACATCCCCCGGTAGGGGAAGCGACGCTCAGAAGATGAAGAGGGCTGGGGAAGGAGGAAAGGGGACGATACAAGGGAGCGAGAAACAATCGGCCCAGGAGGAGGGGGCCCACCAGGGGACTAGGCAACACACCCCAGGGGAGGGAGCAGCAGGGGATTCTGCTAAAAAAACAACCCAAAACAGACCCCTCCCAAGGGGCTCATACCAAGGGAGAAAACCCTTTTGGATTGGACCCCTTTTTCCAAGCCTTTGGACCTCAACCTATGGATTGGGAACCACCGGCGACCCCCACGGACGAGGAAATGACGGACAGTACCCCAGAGGCCTGGGGATCGCAAGGAGAGGATGTCGAGACCAGGCTAAGGAATCTGGCGGAATGGTTAATCAGCCAACTCTGGATCCTATACACAGGCAAAACAGAAACATATTGGGATGAAGCCTACATACAACTTTTCTCCTTACTAGACGAGAGCCCTAGCCTGAAACAGGCTCTGGAGCAAGGCCTATCCCCGGAAGCTAATTGGCAACATGTATTGAGCAAAATCTGGAATATTGTACACAAAAAATTTCAGCCCCCCACTACTATAGGAACACCTAACATATCTAAAGAGACAGACGAACCCCCAGACGAACCCCCTCCACAACCCCCTGACCAGCCACCTCTGGGTGAGGGTATACAACAGGCTACGCATGACTCTCAACCCGAATAGGGAGAGAGAGAAACAACAGAGGCAGAGAAAACATGCCTCTCAAAGCAGGTCAAACTACGCCACTTGATTGCAAAAGGACTGTACCACAAGAACCTACCAACGAGAGACGAATTGCTAGTGTTACCAATCAGGAGGAAAAATAGGAAGTGGGAATTGGGCTTGTCACCCGCTGAGTATGAGGACCCATACACCCCTACGTATGGAGGAATGACACTACACGGGTGACATATGAAGAGGGAAGGGGCACTAAGGACTCATGAACTTCAAGTCACATAATTTATCGCCAACCACTACGAACCAGGAGCAATGACCACCATCAGTATATCAACAAAAGGCCTGAAGATGGCCTAAAAAAATCTCTACGTGAGATTTGAGGAGAATAAGGAGGCATGGCTGCAATGGTACACACACAATATGCTCCTGGACACCCAACAAATGAAGCTTAAGCCTAGCAACATCTGGTCGACTGACGAATTACTCACATGCATCTAGACGATACTGAGAAAAAACATCCTCACTAGGGGGGTAGATTGAGAGACGCAGGAATGGAGGCAGTTACTAAATAGATAAGGGAGGGTCAAGGGGTATACAATCACAACCAATGATGGACTGGGTAGATGTGGTGTATGGGAAAAAGAAAAAGTGCAAACGCAGTCTACAACAAGCAGACTTAGACATTAGAACGATCAATGTGAATGGTCTAGCATCCCGCAACACAAAAAAAATCAAAGCATTATGGGATTTGATTAAGGGAGTTGGGGGAAGATCGTGGCCAGATATAGTCTGCGTTCAGGATACTCACCTAATGGACACACCAGAACACCACAGGGCACACAAACAAGCTTGGCCCTTCCAAAGTTACCAAGCGTTTGCCCCCTGTCCGGGGAGCTCACGGATCGCAATCTGGATCTCATCCGAATCACGACTAGAGGTACTCTGCTGGGAAAAGGACGTGGAGGAGGGACGATGGGTCAAAGTACTGGGCATGCTGTAACTAGAGATAGTGTGCATAGTATCCATATATGCCCCAAACACGACCCGTGAAAAAAGGTCTTTTTTTGAAAAAATATAAACAATCCCTACCCCTTAGGTCCCCCTAATACTAGCAGGAGACTTCAATGTCGCACCGGACAAGTGGCTGGACCAATGGAATGTCTCCCACACCACTGCACATAATGCAGAGGCGGACGAGAGGATGGTGAGAGACTTGTGCGTCCCTCTCTCGCTTTTTGACACCTTCAGGCGTAGCTACCCCACCGAAAGAGCCTTTACTTGCATCTAAAACAATGACCCCGCCAGAATCTCCAAATCTCGAATTGATCTAATTTTGGTTGTAGAAGAGCTGAAAGGAGGGTTCTCGGTGACAACAATACTACCGACAAGCCCATATCCCGGACTTAATCACATGATGTGCATGACAATGTGGACGTTTTGCAAACGGTCAGACCAGGGGGCCAACTACTATAAACTAAACACCTCCCTACTCAAAACCAACTCTTTTCAGAAGTACTTAAAGCAGTCTTGGGATTTTTGGAAAGATAACCGCCCTCAACAAGACTTACAAATTGTCTGGTTTAACAATGGTTTGTTTTATACGGCAAAAAAAAGTAACGAATACTCCAAACACCTAGCTACCCAGAGATACCAACAAGAAGTCACAATCATGCAAAAACTAGTGAATGTAGAACATGAGAAAAACTCGTAAGAGCAGGAACAGAGAACGATTGAACTACAAACCCGCATATAAGAATTGAAGGATCAACTTTTCAAACATGCACAATACCGATGGCAAGGAGCCCAAACAAGAGCAAGAGTATCCAGATTCGTGACTGGAGGGGCGATGGACTCTCACTTCTTCAGTTTAGCTAAAGCACAAGTCCAAAGAACCACGATAGAAGCACTATACGAATTTAACGCAGGGAATCAGACACGACCTTAACCACAACCCGATATACAAAGATAACATACGACTTCTACAAGGATTTTTTTTTCTCACATATAGTCAAATTGGACGCGCCACAACATGACCGCCTTATAAAAGAATTCTTGGATCCATTAAACAAACCATTAGCACCCGAACAACGCGATTCATTAGAAGCCCCACTCTCAAAAAATGAGATATGGACCGCCCTTCTGCAAATGAAGGAGGAAAAGACCCCCGGAATTGATGGCTTCCCTAAAGAATTCTGGGAAACCACAAGGGATTTTATGAGCCAAGACGTCATGGACTTCTACAATGAAGTGTGGCGCACAGGGGAGAAGGGAGGAAGGGTGGGTCAAGGGATACTAACCCTTTTATATAAAAAAGAAGATAAGATGAATATCAGGAATTACAAACCAATAACACTCCTAACAATAGTGTAAAAAATATTGTCAAAGACCCTGGCAAACTAAGTGATCCCAGTAATGGAGGACATCATCCATCCCGCTCAAACCGGGTTCATGGAAAACAAGAACATACAAGAAAACATCCTGCTGATCCATGAGATCCTCCATCTCATGAGACATTCCCGTCAAAATGCGGCTTCATCGATTTTGAAAAGGCCTATGACCATGTGGACTGGTTGTTTCTGAACAAGTGTCTAAAAAAAATAAACTTTGGGCCGAATTTCAGACGCTGGATACAAATCCTACACCAAAATGCTACTATATGCGTCCAAGTCAATGGAAGTCTTGCGACACCTCTACACTTAGAACGATCGATCCGCCAAGGGGATCCTATTGCCCCCTTCCTTTTCCTGGTCATTATGGAAGCATTAGCCGCCAACCTTCGGGTCAACAAAATATTACTAAAATTAGAGTCACACGCATTTTAGATGACGCAATCCCGGTGTGTTCATTGTTTGCGGATGATCTCACAATAATGGCGGAGGCTACACACCGTAACATGAAAGAAATTCAATAGATGATGAAAAAGTTTGCCAAGGTATCCGACATGAGTTAATTGGGGGTCTGAGACACAAGGATAGTGGATTCACTACCAAGGGGGATGCCCCCCAGAATCACCACGCCTAGCATGGATGCCACTAGAAACCCAATAATAATCCTAGGGGTATCCATAACCACAGAGGGACGGCCACCAATTAACGACGAGTGGATCAGCGCCCCGGCTCAGCACAAGCTTAACAGTTGAAGAAACAAACACACATCCTTGTTCGACCGAGCTTTAACACTTAACAATGTCATTTTTGCAATACTATGGTACAACTCTTTGATGTGGCAATTGAGCAAAACAGCTCTGAGGAGTCTAAAGAAAAAGACAGTGACTTTCCTATGGAGGGGGGATGGAGAACAAACTAACGTAATAAACCGAGTAGCTTGGGACTCAATCATCCAGCCAAAGGTAGAGGGAGGCTTGGGAATACTTGATCCGACCACGCAAGTGCAGACACTTCGGGTTAAGTGGATAAAAACGTTTATCTTTGCCCCCCAAAGTCCGTTGTGTGTTTTAGCTTCGGAACATTTGGATCGGTTGGCCCCGACAACCCCCATACGATTCATCCGCTGACTTGGCTGGAAGACCACTTTTGGACAATTCCACGCAAATTCCCACATGGAAGGGAAGGGTTAGAAGGAGGAGGTCAGACACTAGATAACTTTTGACCATCTTTGTTGCAAACCTGGTGTAATTCCCGCTCCCAGACAGGACCCACCCCAACCGTTGGGAGGAAGTCCATCGTCAACCCCTCTTCGGAAATAGATGGGCGACAGACATGAGGGGTTGCGTTATGATGAACTCATCCCTACCCTGGAAGAGCTGGGTCAAGCATGAAGTACTTAGGATAGGGGATCTTTGGGACAGTGAAAGGCAGGACTGGAAAACAGGGGACCAACTACGAGCGACCTTAAGATACTGCCACCTCGTAAAGGAGCTATTGGAAAACCTTATTGAGGCCATTCCACTGGAATGGTACCGGATCCTCAAACGTGGCTCCACCTTGAAAGAAGGGAATTGGGTTGCAGACACTGGGACCCCACTGAGGATTGACTTGATACATATAGTTTCGCCCCAAATAGTCTTGGTCGAATACTATACTAACACCAGAATATACATTCTTCAAGGGAGTGGAGCACCCTTCGAATGGAGAGATAGAACATCAGTGCACCGCGTGAGAGTTATAGAGGAGAAGGGACAAAGGGTGGCGTTCTAGCCAGACAAACCAATCCAGGACTTGGCTCTGGACCCGGTGGAATGAACTTGGAAGCCTCCTCAAAAGAGGGGAGCCCCTAATACAAGACATATTAGCCTGCACCAACAACCGGTTAAATCAACTTACAAAATGCTCAGACCTAAACGCTATCTGAGGGATCTGATCAACGATCGATGGGCCAAACACCTGAATGTGGACCGCACCCTCCTGTCACCAATCCAATGGTTCAAGGAACAAAAATACAAGCTCATGAAAATCACCTCCCTCCAGTGGCAGATAGCCCACCGTTGTCTGCCAACTAACGATTGGTTAACCGACTGTACAAACCTCGAACAAAGAGACATACTGCTCCCATAGTGCCAGCGGTGTCAGAGTCTCTTCCCGTCCCACAAGAAGGCGGAAACCATTTAAAATATTTTCATGCAATGCCCGATTGCCTAATTGATATGGAGATGGTGGGACCGTACATGGCGTAAAATGGAACCGGATATTCCTGGACCCTGGTCATGGCAAGCCATATTGGCTGGGCACTGGGTGTTGGCATGAACAACCACGACCTTCGTAGAGAATATGTACAGACTTGGAAGGAGGGCGGTGATATGGGCACTCTGGTGGCAGAGATACACTCTGGCCATGGAGAAGGTACGGGTGGAGGGGGCAGAGATCACATAATAGATCCAGCAACAGATACACCTTGAAATCACACGTAGATGGTTGGACACAAAAGCACAATTAGCTCTCCTCAGACAAATTGGAGACATCAGGAGACGAATTACGACATTTTGCATGGACTGGGTAGGAGGGGAAAAAGAAGGATGGATTGCAAAAATAGAATGGAGTGGTGACAAAGGTGGAGGGTTGCGTGACTTGGAAGAAATGAGAGACTATCGTTTAGTTTTCAAAGACTGGATTAACATAGAGCGCTCGTTCCCATTACGCCCTCTTGTATAGCAAAGAGATAATCATGTTCCTCATGCCTATTAATAAGTTACCTCCAATAAGACTTGATTATAGATATCTACAAGCTCCTCTTTGATCACATCCCAAACAACAAGATAAAGTTCGACAGGTAGGCCATTGTCGCGAGGGGCTTTCCCCCTCGCCATTGAATTCAGTGCTTCCCATGCCAGTTCTTCAATAGATACCGGCCGGTCCATATCCAATTTGCCTCGAGTGGAGAGTCTTTTTCCAAAGTGGATCCAGTGATTCGAATTTTCCGATAGGTCTGTGGTTAGGCCTTCGAGTGGTCTTCTGAGGGCAGCACAAGACATCGAGGGAAGGAGTTGGACGGCTTTGGCGGAGTATCAGCTGGCCAAAGACTGGGACTGTATTGGCCAAGGGGAGGATACCTGGCTGCTACTCACAATGGAATGGAGTACTTTATCCTTTTTGTTCTTTCTTTTTTTTGACGAAGTCCTATCGGGAAGAAAAGCGAAGTCAACATTCTGGCAGGGGATCCTCCAAGCTTGGAAGACAATACCGCCCAAGCGTCCGCAAGACCCGAGCACCAGGGATGAGGTGGCTCAGACAGCCGGTGTTCGACAACCAGCAGATACCGTGACGGAAGTTCATTGGTGGAATTTCGTTTTGTGGCAACTCCAGGGAAAGGGAATTTGGGCAGAGAATCTGGATTAAGAGGGGCGTCTTAAGAATAGAAGACACTTGGGATGTTTTTGAATTTATTTGGTCATCGCTGCACTTAACTCTCCAGGATCCGACTCTCCATTGCAATTTGTGCATGCACTATCAGATGCTGTGCCAGCACTAGCATTTTGTCCGTTCAGCTCCACGGCACGCTCTCCGAATTCGGCGCCGCCTGGAGAATCTCTCGGAGGGCTTTCCCAACAAATGGCGGTTGCAGGTTGTGCACTCTCCGCAAGTCCTCCAGCTTTTCATACCTTTGAAGAACTTCCAGCCATCAAAGAAACAAATAACAACATTGAAATTCAAACATAATTGTGCTCTCCCAAAAAATGGCGGTTRCCGAWTRWRMACWMTCCWCCCGCGACGGAGAGTGCTGTTCGAGAATGTGTTCAGACAGCTCTCCGCGTTTTTTTTTTTTTTTTTTTTTTTTTTTTTTTTTGGGGGGGTCGAATCGGAGACTTACTGTAGGGATGATGAAGAACTGAGTCTCTCCGAAACCACAGAGCGGAGAGTCGTGCAGTGCCGCATACCCTTTCTGATGTACACTACCATCCAGACTGAGGCCTGGACCCCACAGGCCAAAATCTTGGAAAACGGGCGACGCGAGTGCTTTTCCCGGACCCCGCTGGAAGAAATGGGGTTTCTGGAAAGTGTTTTTTTTGTCGCGTTTTCCGCTTCCCGGGAACCCACAGTCTGGAAAAGTGTTCGTGGAAGATGGCACTTTGACATTTCCACATGTGGTTTCGGTCCAAAATGTGTCATTTTCCGTAGTTGACGGCACAATTTTGTGGCAAACGGACTGGGTAGGGGGGGGGGGCTGGAAAAGTCTGGAAAACTTCCTTGCACGACCCGGGTCCATGGAGTGTCCTGTAGGTGGCACCTTATGTTCCAGCGGCCACACGCCGCCACCCACACCTCCCGAGTCGGACATCGCGGGCGCCCATATCACCCCAACGGACTTCACTGGTCCATAATGACGGCACGAGCTTGGAAAAGTCTGGAAGAAATCGCTTTTCCAGGCCTTTTCCAGCCTCTTTGGTGGGGTCCCGTCGTTTCATCCACGGAATCTTCCAAGTGCCCTTTCCACGATTTCCAAAATATTGCGCTTTTCCAAGGTTTTTCCAGTGGGGTCCAGCCCTGGGTGATCCACAGTTTGGGTAACAAATTGAATGAACCAAACAACAACTGAACCAAAAACAATCCAGGGCAAACAAAAACAAACAAAGAAGTAGACTGCACAGAGCTAAGCTGGAGGTGAGCCGGACCAAACAGAACAGGGCACATCATCGCTGCAGCCAAAAAGACGAAAAAGGAGAGCGCTTTGTACATTAAAGAAGCACTTTCAGAGAAAGAAAGCAGAGAACAGCAGCTACGGGGTTTAGCCCTGTAACAAATCTCGGGAGTGCTCGCGATGGCCTGCAAATCTCTTAATGGCTCAAGGCGCAAACCCTTTTCGTTGCACTGCCATTGGCCAATCTGTGGAAATGATCTGTTTATTAACCGCAAATCACACACACACACACACACACACACACACACACACACACACACACACACACACACACGCCCGCGCGCGCGCGCGCACGTGCGAGGTTCGCCTGCACCTTACGTTTTTATTTGCCAAAGAAAAAAAAATAAAAATCTCTTACGGATTTCACCAATTCCATTTGAATCCCTCCCATCGATAGATACAATCGATCGGAGCATTTCCAATGGCATAGATCGATTGGAATGTTTTTTTTTTTTGTTTTTCATTTGTTTTTTTTGGGGGGGCAAAAAAAAAAAAAAAACAGGTTGGGAATTCTTTTCTATATTTTTATTTTTTCTCGAGAGAAATTAAAAATTGAAGAAAGCTGCGGTGAAGGTC
>BFEA01000155.1:2339832-2349947 GCA_003427395.1 Chara braunii | reverse complement strand
CTTTTTTTTTTCTTTTGGCGTTTTTTTTTTTTTTTTTTTTTTTTTTTTGCCCTGTTTTTTTTTGGGTCAAGGTCTGGTATTGATGGTTCAAACTTGGTGAGACAAACAGACCACAAGATGGTCGTAAGCACACTGTCACCGAAGTGGCACGTAGACACAGCGTCATCGAACTCACAGGTTTCCACCTGTGCTGAGTTTGGTGTTGGTTGGAGTTTTGAAGATGGGCCTCGCTGCACTGCTCTTGAAATGCACAAAAGACAAAAATCATGTCGCTGTATCTTTCCATGTTCTAGCGGAAGATTCACTCTCGTTTTTCACCTTTCAAGAGTAGTGCAGCGAGGCCCGATGACTGTTCTGGCCAACCCTGAAATTCCTGAAAATCCTGAAAAGTTGTGAAAACTGAAAAGACTTCAAAAGAGCGAATTTTGCATGAAAAGTTGAAAACACACTTTTGCCGCGGGTTTTAACTTTTAAGCCCTTTTGATCCCTTTGTTTTACTCTTTTTTTTTTTTTTTTTTTTTTGCTGTTGGTTTATTTGGTGTCCGCTCTATGGACCGCTGACAAGTGTCTGGCTTAAAAGGGGTGGAATATTTCATCATATTTGTTATAATGACCCTGAAAAAAACCCTCCTGAGATTTTTTTTAGGGGTCTGTTAACCGCTTCTCGCTGCGCATCCAAAAGAACCAAGTGGTACATCGAAGATGGATGCCCAACGATGGACCGCCAACCTGCAGCCATGGCAAACGGTAGCAGAGGCGAAAGCTTCTCAGCTGTAGCTCAGGACCTAGCTGTCATTAAATCAACTTTGGGAGACTGCCCAAACCAGTTGGATGTCACAATCAATGAACAGAAGAAAGGGAAAGAAAAGGTGAAAGAAGGAGAATAAGAGGATTGGGTGTCGAGTGAGGTAAGAAACGCTAGGAAGGGGTTGGGACTCGAGAGTCGATCTGCGGGCTGCCAGGATCGACATTAAGTAATTTCAGTGTCAAGCTCAGGTCACGCTTTGGTGACAAGGCCAAAGCCCAGACAGCCCATTACCAAAGCGTGACCTGAGCTTGACACTGAAATTACTGAGCGTGACCTGGTGGCCTGAAGTACTCAGACTTCAGGAAGGGTGCCTTCCACAAAGGGACGTGGATCACATACACCCAGAGGACACCTGATCACCTGCTTCTTGTTTTCTCTTATGGGATGTCTAAGACCATCCCATCTGACCCGTCTGCGCCTAAGGACGGCTCTGGTAGGAGCAACAGTGATGCGTCTGGAGGGGAGACCACTGCTGTAGCGACTGGTAGGGGAGGCGGTGGCCGGGGTCGAGGTGGAAAAGGCCCTGGTGGAGGAGGGGGAAGACAGCAGCAGCAGCAGCAGCAGCAGCAGCAGCCAGATCCTGGGCCTTGGAAGAGGCTACGCCTCTCCAAGGGCAAATATGAAATAAGCAAAAGAATTGGTGTTTGTTTCAGATTTGGTCAGCAGCACCACCACATCCGTTTCTGCCCCTTCTGGAAGGTAAAAGAGAACGGCTGGTTGAGGGTGCAGCCCCTTCTACCCTGCCTGCTGATGTATGTGATGACGTAGAGAGAAGAGATGGTGTGCACCATATCTGACCCTCCACATCAGCAGACTATAGCACAGGTTGTATCAGTCACACAGGTAGCATGCTCTCCAAAGACCAGTAGTACTTGGGTCTCTCTACCTGTGTCCCCCCATAGAAAGCATGCTCTCCAGAGATCATGTAGTGCACTACAACGGGTGGAGTGACCGATGAAGAAGGCAGCCATAGCTGAGTAGTAGGGTGATTCTACTTGTCATTGCATTGTTGTTGATTCTTGTTCCTTTTTGTGTAGGATAGCACCACGTGCCAGGGCGCTCATAGAGAAGTACTTCGGTGGAGCAGAAACTGAGAACAGGTTGTATCGGTCACACAGGTAGGATGCTCTCCAAAGACTACCTTCTTCCCCCGAACACAACGTATGGTGTATTTGGGTTATCTTTCAGTCTAAATACAGCTATAATGACCGTATGTTGTATTCGGGGGAAGAAGGTAGTAGTGCTTCGGCCTCTCTACCTGTGTCCCACAAGAAGCATGCTCTCCAGAGATCGTGCAGTGCACTACAATGGGGAAGCAACCGATGAAGAAGCCGGTCATAGCTGAGTCGTGGGGTGATTCTACTACTTGTCATCGTGTTGTTGTTGATTCTTGTTCCTTTTTGGGTAGGATACTGCCATACGCTGGGGCGCTCGTAGCGAAGTACTTTGGTGGGGCAGAAAGTACGTACACACGGAGGAACGATACTTCCATGTTCAGGGTGGAGATCCTGGGTAGAGGGAGGAGGAGACTTTTGTTGACATCACCTGCTCTACAGATCTGGAAGTATCGTTCCTCCAAATCACGGTGCTTGGACTGTACACTACAGTCTTCCCCTGAATACAACGCACGGTCATTATAGCTGAATTTAGACTGAAAGATAGCCCAAATTCAGCTATAATGACCGTGCGTTGTATTCGGGGGAAGACTGTAGCGTTTTGAGTCGAACATGAGAAAACTTTTGAGTGAATATTTTTGAGTGTTTGGGTTGTGGAGGAAGAAACTTGACTTCGTGTGTGGGCGTACCCACCATAGCTGCACCATCTTCGCTTTCGTGTCTTGAGCTTAGATTGCCATGTCTAAGGTATCCGGTGAATAGTTTTTTGCTTTTTTTTGTTTCCCAAGAAAACAGGTCCTTATGGTCCTGGCTCCATATCCATTCTGGGGAGCATCAGTCCTTTTCCTATTCCACCGGCAAGTCCAAACTACAATACGAAAACACCCTCACGCTTCCTTCCGTCTGGCAGAAGCACCCCTGAACAGCATTGATTGCTCCAGCGGTGTGGAGGATTGACTGTCAGAGCTTGCTTTACATCATCTACCTCTCCTCTCAACTCCATTTGTCTGAACTTGGCCCTCTTTTTTTTTTTTTTTTTTTTTTTTTTTTAACCCTGCGTATTGTATTTTGGACTTGCCGGTGGAATAGGAACCGGACTGATGCGGTCCCTCGGGACATCCGTTAAAATTGGAACGATACAGAGAAGGAAGATTAGCATGGCCCCTGCGCGCGCAAGGATGACACACATAAATCGAGAAATGGTCCAAATTTTTCAAAAAAAAAAAAAAAAAAAAAGGAACCGGACTGATGCTCCCCAAAACGGATATGGAGCCAGAACCCTGAGCTGCCATATTTTTTATCGTAAACGGTAAACGTAGGAAAGGGTTAGAAAAAGACGAGGAAGCCACAATCAAAGAGCTTGTAAATTCAACGCCTCTTTTTTCCCCCCATGGAGTTCACCTAGCCTGTGATGACTCTACTCGCTCTGGAGGTTGGCATCTCCGTCCTCTCAATCCCGCATCTGAATTGTAGTCAGTCTTTCCATCGTAAACGGAAATCCTTTATGTCTGCTACCTTGCCCACCTGCCAGCCACGCCTTCAGGAATTTTTCCATGATTCTTTGTTGCCGATCCACATCGTCCGGCATGGAGTGTCTAGTCTTCCGCCACTTGCATAAAATCGCTGTTATCTTCTCCCTTGGGAGTTGAGAAGAGACCTTCAATGGTTCTTTTTTCTGCACCTTTCCATCTATATATGGACCAGAGTGTTGACGGTTACCTTTTGTATCCTTCCAACCCACATCCTCTCTGTCTTGTGGAAGTGAGCAAGGATGTTAGTCCATAGGAGGAGTTGGATGGGGTGTTTCGGGAAGGGGGTCGGGAAGAGGGAATCCCAGAGATCCGATGCCCTAGCCCAGTACTTTGTCGCTTCTCTACAGCGTATTAGGCAGCGTAGCATGTCTTCTGGTTCATTGTTCGAGCATGCCATGCATACGTCCGAAATGTTAGCGTCGTTCTTTCTCCTTATGATGTGCAACCCCATTGGTTCGAAGTTTCGTCTCCGCTCGAAACTTACAGGCGACCAACAACACCATATAAGAGATAAGTCATTGGAGGCTTCTGACTTTCACTGGTTGGATTGATTCCATGGTGGTATTTGTGAGATCTGACTTGCGTCGTGACTGATTAACTTTATCCCAATTTAACTGTGAATTAATGGATGTGGACATTATTTATTGAGTTTTTTTTTGCTTTTCCTTGATGCCCAGGCCCATTATGGCTTTCCTTGATCGAGTTCCAAATCTTGAATTGGCATATCCATTATGAAAATTGTTTTTTGGGCCATGGCCCCAGCACTCTGCCTTTCCTAAGCACAAACTGGTTTAGGACTGTTCTTTCCGCATCATTATTCAGAACGGATGCGAAGCCTTGTGTCGAAGGAGTGATCGGGAACGAGGTGAACACAGTCAGGGTGTCTGATCCCTATTGTTTATGGGAAAATTGGTAGGCCATTGAGGAAGTTAACATTCCTGCACACACGCTCCCCATTCCCCAGGTTTCCATGTAGGGGCTTCATTCAACAGCTCCTTCCAGCCTTTTGGGATGCATCCGATGATAGTTTGCAAGTTCTCGTCTCTTCAGTCTCATGTCATCCCTTGAGCCAGAAGGCAAGCTCCTGTTCTGTCATCCAGTCCTTTATCTCCTCGTCCCAAACATGACTCACTTTCCAAACATCATGCTTGGTCCAGGATAGCCATCTCCTTCCCCTTGGCGTAGCGGATAGTGGGTGATCGATTGCTTTCATCTTTTACCCAAAGGCGCCAAATAGGGGTTGCCTCAATACCTCCTCTTTTTGGGCTTAGGTCTGCCCACCTTTTTCGGCATGATCTCCCACCATATCCGTAGCAGTGGGTCCTGTAGGGTGTGGGAGGTCTGGCTTCATTTGGACCAGTCCCTCGTTGTTGGTTCCTCCGGCTCGTGTTTGGGCTCCGATCCGGTTTCATCACCCAAAATAGGTCAGACATGTCCGCCGGTGTGTCTATTGGGGCTAAGCTCCTGATACTGTCCAGCGCCAATTTATTCCATGCTACCGTCTTCGCCCGAATAGAACGCCCGGTAATTATCGCCGCATCTGGGCTGAAAGTTGTGCCAAATACAGCTATAATGACCGGGCGTTCTATTCGGGTGAAGACGGTGGTCCCAATCTGGTTAGGAGTTTGACAATGCATTTAACTTGCAGGGCTTTTGTTTCTTGTTCGGGGTCGATAATACCGAGTCCTCCTTTGGCTGGTTTCCTTATGATACGATGCGATGCTATTTTTGGTATAAAGTTCTGTTTGTTGGTATCGCCCAACCACAAGTACGCTCTTGCTTTGCGGTTAAGGTCCTCGATTGTATGATCCAGCACTGTCCAGATTGAGGCTATATACCACACACTGAGAACACTGATGTATTGATAGTCATCGCATGGCCCAGCAAGGACGTGAACGTATTCCCCCACCTACCCAGTTTGTTAATTTGTTTGGAAATATTTTGGGCCATTTGGGGGGCAAAGCCATCTTTTGTCATCAAGATGCTCAGATATCGTGTGAGTGTCTCGGGTTTCTCCCATGGACCCATGTCGTGGTCGCCTCCGGGCCCTGAAGCTGGGGGATCTCCTCCTCAGACAGCCACGATCCGATTGTTTTTTTCCGGTTAACTCTCATTTCTGATGCCAATCTGAAAGCCTCCATAGCTCGTACTAGCACACTAAAGGATGAGTCCGAGGCTCGAATGAGGACTATCAGATCGTCTACAAACACTATTACTGTTGGGAACTGAACGTGGTGATGTGTGCCTACATTGACCTCTGGTAGCCTGTAGATGGAGGGGCTTTTGCGAAGGAACGAAGCTATTGCCTCCACCACAAAGAGAAAGATTGGAGGCGCTACGAGATCCCCTTGGCGAACTGAACGTGAAAAATTGGATAACAGTTTGATAGCAAGCCATTGACTTGAACACATCCTATAGCATCGTTATACAGGATACACATCCATTTCCTAAAATCGGGGCCCACTGCCATCTTCTCCGAGCTTACATTGAGAAAGGCTCAGTGACCTGATCATACGCCTTCCCAAAATGGAAAACGAGGATTGCTGTGTTAATCCTTGTGTTTTCTGAGTTTTTTGGCTGCTTCGTTGAGGGTCAGTACATTACCAAGGATGTACCTCCCCGGGATGAAACCTGTTTGATCTATGTGAAAGCATTTGTCTGTCAGATCTAGGATACGAAAGGCCCAAGGCCTTGGCTAGGATCTTATAAGGAAGTATTAGCAGCGAAATAGGCGTGTAAGATCTCGTATAAATTCTAATATATACTCTATCAAATTCTGATTTTGATTTGGTATAAATTGTAAATTTTGAGTTGCTAAAAAAGTAAGTCTTAACTCCTAATATCTTTCGTTTCCCCTTTTTGGTACAACAATGTGACCACACTGCTGCTCAGCAGGTTTCCTGACCTACCCTTGAGCCAATTGTCATTGTAAAAATTCAGCGGGTCACCCCCCCTTGGGGGCGACCATAATTTTTCCCATAATTCTTTCGTCAGTCCATCGATGCCTAGTGACTCATTGTTGTTCATAATTTGGACTGCAAATTGCAATTCTTGCATAAGGATGACTTTGTCGAGAGTCTCTGCCTGTTCTCGTGAGATCGTTCTTTCCAGATATTGTAGCATCCTAATTTGTGCCTCTTTAGTGCGCTTGGTGGAGTACGCATTGGGGTCTTCGTATGGTATAGCTCTTTGTAGAACTCCATGGCTATGTTCAACATTCCTTTAGTATCTGACACTCTTTCAGGTGTGTCTAAGAGTCTCCAAACATTCAATTGAGTTGACCCTTGAGTTTATTTTTATTCTTGCGAAGAAGCGTTTCGACATTGACTCACTTAGCTCGTATTCGTTCATTCTGGCTCTTATTTGCAGGCCCTTTTCAACTCCCACCATCTTCACAGGGACAATTCGTCTCTCGTTTTTTCAAAGATGTTTGTGTAGAGTGGGGAGGATGGGTTGTCAATCAGACTTGTCTCCGCGATCTATAGAGTTGTTTACAAGGCTTGTTTCCTATGCTTTCTATCGTTCATTAGTTACCTTAAGATTCTAGACACCGGCTGAGATAGTGTAAAGTAGCTTTCTTGAAACCATTCCCACTTATCCTAAGCTCTCCCCTCGTGGTCTGCCAACATTCGTGAACTCCCGTCCCGCGTAGAAAGTCTGGCCCAGTAGAAGAGAATTGTTGAGTTCGTGAAAGCTAGAGCCTTTCTTAATGTAATGCTCGAGATTGATGATGAGTTCAATGGGCTTATGGTCCAGACTCAGCGGATATGGAGTGAACAAGAGGATCTCCGCACTCTCCGCAAGTAGGAAATAGTCAATGAAAAAGAGGGCGGTGTGGTGGGCATGGTTCTTTTTTACAAGAGTAAAGGTTTTTACCCACCGGTGCAGAGTGCGATATGGTTCCACCAAGTTATGGTCCATCATCAGTTATTGGATAGGCACCACCTTTTGTGAGGATCGACTAGCTGAGGATCTAGATATACGATCCGTGGAGGGGTTGAGAATTACATTCCAGTCTCCTGCCACAATGCATGCTCACAAAGGAGTAATCAAGTGTCCTATGTTCGTTATAAATGTCGTTCTTTCTGAAGAATTATTTGATGCATAAACATTGATTATTCTCAATTCTTCCTCCTCCTATTTTAGGTCTATGAGGCACCATCGTCCCCCCCCCCTTATGCATCTGCCTTCATGCCCAGTACGGATCCTGCCGTGTAAAAGATGGATGACTTGGGTATGAAAACGGTCATTCCTTTCATGCTGGATGGGTTATCTAAGGACCATATTTCGTCCTTGACTCCTCCCAGTTTCCTTGCCAGAAATTTCCAAATTTTGTTGTGTTCTGTAGAAAATATAAGATGAGTTTCTTGCAGCAGTATGATGTCTGCCGGTTTATTTGCGTATGTTGTTAGTCCTTTCATTATGTCCTTCAATTCATCTTCTTTATCCACAATGTTACCCAAACCGTTGATTTCCAACTTCTGATGATAATACCTTGTATCTTCCAGTCCACCCTGCCCTCCTTTACATTTGCCCTTTGTCTAATGATATCCATCATAGAGGCAACGAGGAAGTAGTGGAGCTAGGGACATGGTGATCATTTCCCTAAGTAGTGGTTTGGTCGCTTGCATCCATCGTTGCTGAAGTATCGCCCGACAGGTCCTGCTGCGCTTTGGCGATCGATTCATCAAGCTTGTATTCCCCCTCACTCCCACTGCCTTCCTGATTCGGGGATGTGCCCTGCTTGGCGACAACTTTCCCCTCCTCCTGCCAGTCCTCCATATCATCCTCAAGGCCATAGTCGTTGTACTACCTATCCATGTCTACGGAGAAAACCCTCAAATCCGAATTGCTGTTCCCATTAGGGATGCCAAGAGGTCCGCCCCCGAGACTGCGAGCAGTTCTGCTGGAATGTCAGGCCCCGCCAGCACACTGTAAGGAATCGTTGTCACAGTCCTCCAGGGTCTCCACCTCATCCCACTCTTCAATTTGATTCTGTCTGAGAATTTTGCAATAAGGGGAGAGAACGCGCAGGGGGTGTGCCTCTCTAATGGCCTCGTTCCACACCACTTGAGTTCAAGAGCGAAGCAAAAAACCGTTGTTCCACCTCCCCCCCCCCCAGAGCGACCCGCTTTGTTTCCACTTTTTTGCATCCCAAGGGTGCGCCCTTGAAACTCAAGGGTGACACAGCCAAAATCGCCCTCGAATTCAAGTCACCTCCCGGAGGTACCTTGAGTTCAAGAGCCAGCGGATACCGCCAGCACTCCCAAGTGGGCCCTTTCTTTTGTTTTTCTTTTTTACCAGCAGGCGGTCCTGGTCCAGGATTGGTCAGCAAGCCGTGGAGTTCGGTTTCAAGTGTGCAGAGATCCTGTTCAAGGGTTTCCTCAAGTGTGCAAGGAACCATAAATCGAGTAAGTGTAAATTAATCACAATTTCTCGTTTAGTGTGCACTTGAAACTCAAGTATTTTCAAGTGGTGTTGAATAAGGCTCTTAGTTCTCTTGGTTTTCTTGCTGATCCGGTTGGTCAGCTTGGGATGAGCTGGCGTCGGAGTCACCAAATGGGTATACTGTTTTATAAACCCCCAGTCGGAACCCTTCAGTGACCTTGTCTTGGAGGATGTTGGCCATATTTTGTCATTCATCAATCCTTGGGGTTGTGAAGGACACATCTGTGGCAATCTGCCATTCTCCCTACTTCACAATGTAGCACGGGCAGCAATCAGCAGGTGGAGTGCCCATCAAGGTCAGTCTTGCTGATTTGGTCGAAGCCACCACAAGGGGTGCCTCGCCGTCACCAATGTGCCGAATGGGGGTGAACTCGGGTACTTGTGCAGCATTCAATCAATTTCTTTAACTTTTCTGTCTGGGCCATTACTACCACCACTTCTTTCTCCAACTGTGAGCGTACTGATTCCTCTTCTGCATCCGTCTGATCTGCGTTCGGTTCCTTTTTCTTTTGGTTCTTTGTTTTCTTCCACGTCTTTGGGTGCAGCAGGTATGGAAGTCGCGCCAAACGCATGGAACTCGAGTTTGCCTTCTTCAATGAAAATTTTCTTGCCGCACACTTCTCCAGCAATTTACAGAATTACAAATCACCAGATGCGTTTTTGTATCCGGTGGATTGTAACTCTGTAAAGTGCTCGAGAACTGTGCGGCAAAAAAAAAATCACTGAAGAAGGCAAACTCGAGTTTCGTGCGTTTGGTGCGACTTCCATATCTGCACCCACATGTGGACATGGACGATGCATGCGTGAAAGTCTCCTTGCAATATACAAAAAAATATGGAAGCAGCAGGCACAAACAGCAGCAAGTACAAAGAATGTGTTGAAAGCGAAATGCCTCTGAAACTGTAAAATTGTGTGAATAGTGAGGATTCTGAAAACGAAATGCCTGAGCATGTTGAACATTGTTTGAAGAGCAATCTGAACAATGTTTGAAACTTTGTAGCACAGTGCAAGAGAAATTGTATGGAACGATGAGAGGTGGTTCTTGCAGTGAACACTATGTGCAGTGCATCAATTATGAGCTCGATCAGTGTCTGTTTCTGCCTGTTCAATTTGTTTCTCCATTTTCTACATTGCACGCAACATAGGTTTCCATTTCTCTGTTTTGTTCCACATCTCTCTCTCTCTCTCTCTCTCTCTCTCTCTCTCTCTCTC
>BFEA01000155.1:2281251-2295370 GCA_003427395.1 Chara braunii | reverse complement strand
GAGGAAAGGAGGAAGAAAGGGAAGAGGCCGAGGAAAGGAGGAAGAAAAGGAAGAGGCCGAGGAAAAGAGGAAGGGAGGAGGAAGAAGAAGAAAGGGAAGAGGCCGATCAAAGGAGGAAGAAAGGGAAGAGGCCGAGGAAAGGAGGAAGAAAGGGAAGAGGCCGAGGAAAGGAGAAAGGGAGGAAAGGAGGAAGAAAAGGAAGAGAGGAGGAAGAAGAAGAAGAAGAAGAAGAAGAAGAAGAAGAAGAAGAAGAAGAAGAAGAAGAAGAAAAGAGGAGAAGAAGAAGAAAAGGAAGACAAGAAATCTCAGTATGCACAGAAGAGATGAATAGAAAAGAAATATGTGGACATAACAAAAAGAAGTGATTACCAAGCAGGGAAGGAAGAAGGATGAGGAGAAGGAAGAAGGAAAATGTTTGGAGGAGAGAAAGATGGAAGAGGTGGAGTCACAAAAGGGGGAGAAGCTGGCAGAGGCTGAACGAGACAAGAGGACGGGGAAAGAAGGTTTCTGAAATTTCAATCTCAATAATGTCAGTGAGCAGTATTTCTTTTTTTTTCCCCGATCATAATAGAATTTGAGCATTCATTACTCCCTTCCATGTCATTCACACAGCAACGTCACGTCCTGCAGCTACGATTTCCATCTTGCAAATTTCTATTCGTGCAATGTAACAGCGCATGGTCGGTAGCAGTTACACATTAGCAGGAATCGCAGCAACTACTGTTTGTCCCACCCACTACTTCCAACACCTCCCAAGCCAAGCCAAGCCAAGCCAAGCCAAGCCAAGCCAAGCCAAGGCATTTGAGGTTCTGCAGTGTACTTTTTTTTTTTTATTCTAGTTCCGGATACACATGATTAAAAACCAACAGTTTTGTTTTTAACAAAACCAATAGTACTGGCAAGATATCCTGCATAAATACATATTACATCCGTATGGCCAATATGGGGTCTTGCAGCACAGGGTTGAATTCTTTTCCCAAATCAGTGCTTAAAAGATATTAGAAAAACAAACTTCACAAAACAGAATATCCCTCATAGGAAGTAAATTCAAGTAATCCATTGTCCTTTATATCATCGTACATAGTGAAAGGTCTTCCACGATTCAGACCCCAAATTCGAAGTTCAGAGTCTAACTTTCCAAACGGGTAGAGGTCCAGTCGGCCAGGTTCTGGAAGTTACCGTCAAATATCCCAAAGGTAAAGTCTGGCGGAGACCAGCTGAAGGGTCGTGTCCTGAGACTAAAATGCAAAAGTCGTTTTCAGAAAAGTCACAGTCGGATGGGTACCTTCGGAGTCAAGTCCAACAGGCACCAGGTAAACAGTCACATCCCAGAGGCAAAAGTTGCGTTCTACAAGCAAAAGACGTGTCTCATATTGAAGAATCATATTGAAGAGTCATATTGAAAAGTCACATTCCACAGTCAAAGGACACTTCCCCCCAGGCAAAAGTCGTGTCCCAGAGGCAAGAGTCACAACCCACTGTCAAAAATCATGTTCCACACGTGAAAAGTCGTGAGTCACAGGCGCAAGCAGCAGCACACCAATGAAAATTCGGGAGAAGTACCAGGCCTTGACATTCTGAAGCAAGCAGGCCGTGGGGATGTGGTACCAGTACCAAGTCAAGCCACACGAAGCAGAGGCTGGAACGAATTGAAGCTCAGTCCAAGTCAATATAAGGACTGCCCAGCCACATTTTTGGACAGACTGTAAGTGCTGTTGCCAGAGGGCTGCGCTATTGCGTGTGAGAGAGAGAAGACAGCCATAGCTGCGCTCGAGTTAGTAGTTGGCATTAGTGGTAGTAGAAGAGTATAGTAGTGGGTGTATTCAGAGCTGGTTCTCAAGTAGTAGAGAGTGTGAGCACATGAAAGCAGAGAGAGAAGCTACAGTGAGGTAGTAGACAGAGAGAAGACCAAGAAAGAGAGGAGGGAGGAGCAGTGAGAGAGTCACATACTTGGATGATGATACTGGATACTGGTTAATTGGCATTGCGCTGTTGAGCGCTTGGGACTGGAACTCTTAATTGTTCATATGATAATTGTTGGATTTTTTAAGCTGTGCTTACCTGGTCTTCAACTCTCTGGTTTCCAGTGTGGATGTCGTGTGATCTCATATTGTGTGTGTGTGTGTGCTCAAGGTGACGAACTGAGAGGTTCATTGCAAACTGGTAGCAGAGCAGGAAGCTCGCTGCATCCACTTGAGGTGCGGTGGCAATGCTCAAGGCCGAAGAGGAGAGAAGTGAGTGGGAGAAGTCTGGTGCAGGGGAGTAGGCAGAAGAAGAAGTGGCCGAAGTTGGGGATGGTGATTACGTACGTGCAGCGTTGGAGTGAATCGTGGAGCTTCATCAACGGAACGTTCACTGAAGTGAAGTGCATCGCTGCCCCCTAAGCCCTGTATTGCTTGCTGATTGTTGAGTGATTGATACCTTCCAAATCTTGGTGTCGCTGCTACTGGTCTGGTCGGAGTGTTGTGACATATTCGATTTGCTTTGAGTCAAGCAACCAGTCAGCATTCTGAAAAAAAAAAATAATAGACTCGATTTGCTTTGAGTCAAGCAACCAGTCAGCATTCTAAAAAAAAAAAAATAGACTAAGTCTTGAGAGCAAATAGGTAACATGCACTGTGGGAGGGTAAGTAGGCAAGCAAGCAGACGTCAGACACACTCAAAGTTCATGGATTAGAGGTAGGGGACTAAGTCTATGTGGTGAGGAGGTGGAGGCTACCTACCTGTGCTTCTTATCATCATGGATGACTATCCCATGCTCACATTTCTGGCCCTGTCTGTTCTGTGGGGCCCCCTTCTTTGCTTTATTTTCCCTCTCGGATTCTACCGGACATGTTCCATGAGTGCTGTATCGAACTCCGGGAAGGCCACACAGCCCCATACGCCTGAAGAACAGGCAGAAATAGATCGTAGACTGGCCAAGAAAAGAAGGGAGGAGGAGGAAAAGAAAAGAAAGGAGGAGGAAATAGAAAGATTGAAAGCAGAGAAAGAAAAGATGGAAAAAAAGATGAGAGAAAAAGAGGAAAGATTAAAGATAGAGATGACAAAAGAAGAAGAAGAAGAAGAAGAAGAAGAAGAAGAAGAAGAAGAAGAAGAAGAAGAAGCAGTACCGGGTGAGGGGTTGTTGAGAAGAAGAACCCAGCAGACAGAGGAGGTGGTTGAGAGTAGCCAAGCTGGGGCAATCAGGATCACACAGATGGAAGCCTTGGATTGGAGGGGCAAGTACGGGTACCGGACTGAGTTGCCGAAAAAAAACGAAGAAGAGAGGAACGAGTTATAAAAAAAAATGGCAGCAGCTGCAGATCAGGAGGACAGAGATCTGTTGTTGGAGGAGAAGAGGAAAGAACTAAATCAAAAGTTGCTGGCCGCAAAAATAAAAGAGTACAATGACAAAAAACAGTTGAAGGACGAGGGAAAAAGATTGCAGGCATTGCTGAAGGAACAATGAGGTAAAGAAGCCGCAATGGATGAGAAAATTAACCTCCTCAGTGACACTCTTATTAATACAACAGAAGAACTTGGCTGCTTTACAGAAATCTGTCAATAAAATTGAAATCCATCAGGGAGCATTCATGGAACTTGGAACGACTTCCTGCATGCAGCCTCTCATCAGATAGATCGGCGGATTGTGTATGTGGAATGATTAGACGATGCCATCGTAGAGAAACTGACCGACCCTGCCATAGTAAGGAAGTTGAAGATTGGTGGTGTGGTTGACTGGGTCATTAAGGCTGGGAGGTCCCCATAAGTTTGGGGAGAACCGGTGCTTTGTTTCTTTTGGTTTTGCTTGGAGAAGTCATACCCTTCTATAAGTTTAGGGAGTCTGATTACTCTGGAGGCTGGGATGTCCCCATAAGTTTGGGGAGACCTAGTGCTGTGGCCTGCATGGAGGGTCCCGCACTGCCCTCGTGAGGTGCCGGACCGATGCGCTCGACAGCGTTGTGGGCACACCGTCTCATTTTGTGGGGGCGATATGTGGGGTCTCCCTTCTTTTTATATTCGGGCTGGGGGAATGTATTCAGATGGGCAGGTGGTTTTAGATGTCGGCCCCGGAGGAGATGGAGGAGATGATGGTGATGATGGAGACAAAAAAGGGAAAGGTCCAATGAAAGGAGGGTAAGGTGGAAGGAGCCGAACAACGACAAAAAATGAAGGTGATGCTGCCATGGACCTATACTGGGGAAAAAGAGAGTATCTTCCATTGGGCGGCGGCTATGGATACGTATCTCTATGCCCAAATGATTCTGTACTGGGACAGAGTACTAATGGCGAGTTCTTGTCTAGGGGGAGACACAGCCAGCTTTGCCATATCTTTAGTCATAAAAGCTGGTTTCACATCTATGGTGCAGTATTCGCGGAGGACCTGAATAGAGGACTTCTTCAAGACACTCAAAGACAGGTTCGAAGATAAGAACCTGGCCCGTACAGAAGCCCTGATCCTCAATATTAGTGATAGGAAATGGATGAGTGCATCAACACTCGAAGCAACCATGGATGAACTGTTACAGTGTCCCAAACATGGACTGACCCCCGCCCCCGTGCAGGTTCTCAATAACTTTGCCAGAGCCCTCCCAGAGCCATTAAAGACCCAATTACATCCCCACACAAAGGAAGAGGGAATGACTTACGAAAAATCCAACAAGATAGCAGTAGATCATGATGGATTTCTACAAGAAGCTAACTATTGCCATTACTGGAAAGATCTCCAGATTGGCAAGAAATGGAAAAACATAACTATTTCAGGTAATATAGTGGGTAAAGACAATCTGCTAGTCACCTTCGAGGAAAGAGGTGTACAGTCCTTGTCCTACGACCAGATAGACTATGGTCTGGACCGGGACAGTAACAGTCACATGGCCAGGGGGGGGACTATGCGGCTGTTGCAGCCAGCGGGGGAGGGCGATCAGGAGGACGAGGGCGTGGTAGAGGTAGAGGAGGTTGCAGCCGTGGTGGAGGAAGAGGACCCCCTGCCTAGAGGGGTGGTGGCGAAGGTAGCTATCATGTGGGAGGTAGGGGTAATGGTCCCTCGCAAGGCGGTAGAGGCCCTTTCTCCACAGGGGGTAAAGGTGGAGGATTCAATAATTGGCGTCCATACCCACCTCATCCGCGAATTGCTGCAAGCACGCCCTGAGAACAGATGGGGATAGATGAGAAGTCTTGGGAGGTGCGCAAAGAAGCAGGGCGATGCTTCAAGTGTGGTGAGCCCAACCACATCGTTCCCTTGTGTCCCGAGTATAGTTACCCAAAAGGGAATGGCAGTAGAGGTGGCAGTTGCCTCTACAGGGACTCCGGATGCAAGCAGATCGATATCCTTCCATTCAGAGGCCCCAGTGGCGGAGACCGAGACCGATGGCATAGGCCACCACCTAGTTAGTTGTCCGGAGGTTGCTTGTGCTAGGACCTCTCTACGTGGTTCCCTCACAAGCATTGGGGATGAACTGATCACTCGTCGCCCCGCTTGGGCCAAGATGAAGAAAAGATAAAGACAGTTATTGATAGCAGATGTCGAAGTCGGTAGAGAAAGAATAGGCGCATTGATAGATAGTGGATCTACGCGCAGTTATGTAAGTAAGAGAGGGTTGCAGAAGTTGCACCTAGGGCTGAAGATCAAAAAGTTAGACCAGCCCGTCGTTAGCAAGTTGGCAAACAATAGGGAGATGGTGGTAGAAAAATATGTTGAGGGGATCAAGGCATACTTCCACTTGGAGGCATGGGGGAAAGTAGAAAAAGTGTTGCACTCCCTAACACTCAGTAGAAGATAGCCTATCTTTTGACATGATATTAGGAACTGATTGGGGCACGCTGCGGATGCAGATATCAAACTGGGTGAGAATGAGTGTTGTTTGCCTAGTCCCACAAGTGGGAAGAAGAAAATATGTTTGTATCATGCATCCGGCGTAGAAAGTAGCCTATCCCTTTGTTGCACGAGTGCCTCCACGTTCGCCCGACATGTGGTCAAGATGGCCTCGTCGACCAAGTGTTTGTTGCATACGTTCGTTCGGTAAGTGAAAACAACAAAGAAGAAGAACCCATTCCCCCCAATGTGCAGGAGTTGCTTGTGGAGTTCACTGATGTTGGAGAGGCCCCGAGTGGAGTAGTTGATCGAGAAACCAAGCACCGAATAGATTTGGAACCCCGTAGCAGGATTCCCAGGGACCCATCTACAGGATGTCTCCAAAGGAGCTTGATGAATTGCATAGACAGTTAGATGAACTCATTGAAAAGGGGTGGATTAGACCGAGTTCCTCACCATTTGGTGCGCCTATGTTGTTTGTGCCAAAATCGGGCGGCGAACTAAGGATGTGTATAGATTTTAGAGGACTCGATGCCATAACTGTAAAGAATGTTGAGCCACTACCACGGATAGATGATCTCCTCGATAGAGTTCAGGGTTGCAGATACTTTTCCAAAATTGATTTGAAATCAGGTTACCATCAGATTAAGGTATTGTCTGAAGATCAACACAAAATGGCCTTCAAAACCAGATATGACCACTATGAATCTGTGGTAATGTCGTTTGGCAATGTCGTTTGGCCTAACGAATCCCCCTGCAACCTTCCAGCCATGTATGAATGAGCTCTTCTATGACTGGCTTGATAAATTTATTGTTGTTTATTTAGATGATATGTTGGTTTTCAGTAAGAATCTGAGTGAACATGAGGAGCACCTTCAAATCGTGCTAAATAAATTGCGTGAGTCAAAGTTCAAGGTGAACCCAAAAAAGTATGAGTGGGCGAAGCGTCGGGTTTTGTATTTGGGACAGGTGGATGGAGATGGGATCAAACCAGAGGATGCAAAGATTGCAGCTATTCGAGATTGGCCTAACCTGCACACATTGACGAAACTGCGTTCGTTCCTAGGTCTGGCCAATGATTACCGTAAGTTCGTTCGAAACTTCACGTTAATCGCTGCTCCATTGCGCAAACTGCTCAGAAAAAGACTGTTTGGAAATGGGATCACGACTGCATTGCGTACTTCAAGTGTCTGAACAAGTGTTTGATTGAATATCCAGTTCTGAAAATCGCATCTTTGCCTTTCATTGTTACTACCGACGCCAATCAATACGGGATTGCTGTTGTACTCGAGCAAAACGATGGCAATGGATACATACCTGTTGAGTTTATGTCTTGTAGACTGTCTAGTGAGAAAGTCACCGCTTCCACATATGAGAGAGAGTTGTTTGCTCTACGGGGAGCGTTGAACCATTGGCGACATTAGAGTTTGCAATTATGTATGAAGAAGATATAAGGAAAGTCAAGGAGAATATTCAGGCTAACAAACGTCTCAACCATCAACGTTCAAAGAAGGAGATCTTGTTTGGGTCAAGTCTAAAGAATTTTCCTTAGAAGAAAATGTGTCACAAAAGCTGTTACCTCGCTATTATGGACCCTGGGAAGTTCTCAAGGTGATAGGGGATATTGATGAACCCTCATATCGAATAGATATACCCCCACACCTCAAGACCTATCCTGTTTTTCACACGTCTAAACTACTGCCATATGTAGAAGGACATGATTTTCCCAACAAGCCTATATTTCCTCCTTTAATGGACGTGGCTATGAAGTGGACAAAATACTTGAACATGGATACTTTTCTACAAGTGGCAGAGGAAGACCAAAAAAGCAGTTCAAGGTAAAGCTTAAGTCTCAACCCCCGTCAGAAGCTACATGGTTCAGCAAGAAAGAACTTTTACCTACTACTCCTGACATTATCTATTCATATGAGCGTGGATTAAAAAAAATAAAATATTTCTGCGATGGAACTCAAAAATTGGGCCGACAGGAATGCAATACCCGCTCTAATATGCCTAGGTCGTCGGCCAAGGGGGCCACCCGCAGGCCAAGAAAAGGCCTTAAGGCTTTGCGTCCGACTAGGGGGAAAATCCCCTGAGACGTGGCTTCAGAGGCCCTGCGCCCGACAGTTGACCGAAAGTCAATTGTATCAAGGCTCACGAGTCAAAGTCTTCACGGACCCAGTTCAGGCCTCCGATCAGACATACACACGTGGTTGTATGCAGGTATCCATAAAGCATTCGGTCCAAGTGGAAGTCTGCAACTGTACGAGATCCAGGCCGTCTGCTGTGAGTCAATCTGAGCCTCCGTGGCTGGCCAACGTCGTAAACACTACTTATTGACCCAGCCCCTAGGAGTCAACATTTACTCTTGCCTTGCTGACTTGATGCTTGCACGACGCAGGCTTGACGCTGGCTGGACGCCGAGTCTACGTTGGCATTGTGCGATGACGACACGAGACTGCTGCATTTGCATGATGGCGCCTCTCTGCTCTGGCACCAGCTGTCTTCATGCTTGCTGATGTGGCATACGCCACGCTGTCTTCTACATGCTGACGTGGCACTGACCACCCTGTCTTGGCATTGCTGACATGGCACTGACCACGCTGTCTTGGCATTGCTGACATGGCACTGACCACGCTGTCTTGGCATTGCTGACGTAGCGCATGCCACAGTCTTCGACACTGATTGGGACGCGGCAAGGAGGGAGATCGGGATCTGTGGGATTGATTGAAAGAGAGAGAGGGGACTTACCTGTTGTTGCTGTCGACATTGTGCGCTGCAGGGACGTCTTCATGGGAGAACCATGCCTACGTGGCACTTCATTGTGATCAGATCTCGTCAGGCTCGTTTCTGGAACACTGTTTGATGACCTGAAGGGGAGGAGATGCCTGAAGAAGAAGCGGGGATTGAGGGTTTTATATCTACGTGGACATTGATGGATACTTTCTCTTCCACCTTCTAAGTCCAACCTCCCCTTCTCCTCCTTCCTCCTCTGCTTACGAAACATAGTATCACAGATCACATTTCACGATTATTGGGGACAATTATCAGCCCTGAGTTATCTTGTATTTCGACACTTTGACGAGTTTCCTCCAGACTGGGTTCATTACAGCAGGCTTAGTTCAGCCACATTTGAGTCCAGGCTCCCTCTTCAGTGCCGACTGTGACGGTTCATCCATTAAAAAGCAACTGTGACAACTCTTTGGATGTAAAGCAGCTAGATACAGAATCCGGAGTACATGTGAGAGTACGCCCTCTGAACCTGCATTAGCCCTGCTGTAATCACGGCAGCAGAAAATAAAAATAAGAACAAAAAAAATAAAAAAGCAACAACTCTTTGGACCTGAAAGCAGCTGGATGCCACTTGTGTACCTAACCATTTGAGCTAGGCCGGGCGCGCAAGTGGCATTCAGGAGGTTGTAGGTTTGAGCCCCACAACCACCTGTGGCGCACTTAGTGCCACCCAGCGGTGATACTCCGCTTGATACCTCTGATCAGTATTAGCTGGGTCCTTGGCCAACACGGGTGTGAGTGCGAGTGTGAGTGGGTTGTGTGTGGTGTGTGGTGTGTGGAAGAGTGTTGGCCTTAGGGGCTAATCTGACTTCTCTTCTTTTCGGGGAGAACCAAAAAGAACCACCTTGGGCGGGCCTGGGCCCTGAGGAACGGAAAAAGTGATTTCGGATCCCACTTGGCTGACAATAGCAGGACTTTTACGACTTTGGCGGCGGCGCAAGGGGAAAGGAACGTGCTGTCCCACGGATATTGGGAAAAAAATAAAGCAGGGATGGCCATCCTCTTTTTTTGGTTTTTGGTAGAACTACTGCAGCGTGAGCCGCGGACAAACTGCCACATAGACATTTGTTTCCACTCCCCTCCGAGATCGACGGGAAGACCTGAGAAAGCGGGAAGAAGTGGGATCCCAGAAAATGCCACTTCTCCCCAAAAAGAATAGTAGGATCGACCTATTAGACACTGCTGTTATTCGGTTGGGGGTGAGGGACAATGAAGAGGGAGGTGCAGCTACTGGCAAAATGCTCGGTCTTTGTGTTAGCCGGACCCCCACCGGCGTCCCCACCCCATCCTTGACCACCATGGTTGGGCCAGGGGGCAACTTGCATCCCCTCTGATGGGTGGAGGGAGACAACAAAGCTATGTTCGCAGGGGTCCTCTGTATAAGCCTTAGAACTGGATATAGAATCTGGAGTACATATGAGAGTGCGCCCTCCCTTGCAAAGTGTCAGCTGTCCGGGGAATGCGCCCTGCATCCTTGGCAAGGCACTGAAACCAAATCACATAAAAAGAAAAGAAAACACAGATAACAAAAAACAAAACTAGTTGTGTTTCTGGGTGGATGCGTTCCTTTGAGTACTGATGTGAGCACATCTCCTTCATGGCCTTGCCTGACGTCCTTCCTTTGTTTCTTTATTTTTTCTCTTTTTTTTTATAGGGTATTCGGAAATGCAACTGATGGCGAGCCTTGGGTACCTCCAACTCTTCGGGGACTTTGGCAAAACTGCCAGTTTTCCCTAATTTCCCAACACTGGTGGAGGTACTAGAGGTTTAATGCCTTGGAATTTATTACAAACGGCCCAGTGCCCAAGGCTTACATCAATCATAGAAAAATACTCTCGAACTGAGGGGCCAAACGGCCTCAACCCACTCGCCAGGCCGAAATTCGCCTGTGTAAACTAGCCAGAAAAGGAAACATCCTAACACCTGTGAGGAACGAGCCCTCACGGGGCCCCTATCAGACATACACATGTCCCGGGCAGAGGCCCCCAGCAAGCCGAGTGCCCCCCCTAAGTGAAGGGGGCCTGAATATTATTCAGAGGCCAAAATCGATATTTTCATATATGGGTATTCAGGCTGTTGCAGCCTGCCAGTTGGTTAAGTGGACGCGCGAGCCTTACTAAGCTGCGTCGTACAGTTGGCCCAGGCCTTGGCAGTTGCGCCTGGGCACATACACATAAAGCAGGGCCGATACATCATGAAGTGGCCACCGGACTATGCAAAAGCCGTACCGTTGACGTACCTACCCCGGGGTCCTGTGCAAATGCAGCAAACGGCCCAAGTCTGGAGACTCAGGCCGTGCCCAACTGTAAAGGGCCCACACACGCCCTCAACTGTAGTCTCTGGCCTGGGCGCAGGAGCTGGGGCCCAACCGGAAACTACTGGAAGCTTCCAGCCAGGCCACACACAGCATCCGGGAGGCTGCCACTTCCATATAGGAAGAGAGGCAGCCCAGGCCAGGCATTCTGGCCTGCGCAGGCAATGCGGTCACGCTGCTGCGCTGCTGCATTGGATGCTGCGTTGCAGCCAGTGCGCTTGTGGGGCGCGTTGAGATGAAGTGGGGCGCTGCAGGGCAGCGGAGCGTGGCAGCCATAGCCGGGCTGCTGGGTGCTAGGGGGTAAGAGGGTGATCAGGTGGTCTTCAGGGAAGGAGGCGAGCGTGTCGGTTAGCAAGGTCTGATGAGGGTGACGAGATACGTACCTGGTGCATGAAGAGAGGTTGGCTATGGTGTTGACATCATTTACATTGGTCTTCAAGAGAAGAAGTGAGCCTGTTGCGTGAACACAGCTGTAGGTAGGATAGTTGAGTAGGGTAGGCTAGGCGCTGGGCACCAGTCAGAGAGGAGCGACTTTGGATACTCTGTTGGTGTGGCCTGAGGGCTTGAACACTGGCTCATTACTTCGTTGTATTCCTCTATTTAGATGGATTCTCGGTGCAAGTGTGCTCTCTGCTTGTACACGACTACTTGGAAAAATCTGTGTGATTTCGCTGTATATCGTTCACACTCATATTCCTTGCAATTTGGTATCGGAGCTGGTTTGTGATCACCGCTTACCTGGCACTGGCGACATTGCTACGTGGTGCGTTGACGATGCTTGGTATCGGAGCTGGTTTGTGATCGCCGCTTACCTGGCACTGGCGACATTGTTACGTGGTGCGTTGACGATGCTTCATGTGTAGTAAGGATACTTTGGTGCTGGCTTGATAGAGCGGGGCCCAGGTAGAGGGGGCGGCCGCTGGAATGTGGTGGCGACAGCATAGGAGCTGTGGCGGCAGCGGATGTATGTATGGTGATGAGAGCATGCTGATGTGGCATTTTGGCTGAGGTGGCACTGCATCGCGTTGTGCGTGGTACCGAGGCTATGACCGGTCATCGAAATGCACGTCGGCCCAATTGGTGAGAAATCTGTGGTTGGGGGCAGCTATCTCCAAGTACGTTGTTCTCATTCCTTATCTACCCTCTCAATCTCTTCTTACCGTGAGGAAGTGAGTCCAATCTTGAATGTCCTCTCTTTGGTGAGGAGTCACGTGGGCTCTATCTTGAGAGGCGACATTCTCCCCGGTGGCGCATCTGGCAGGAGAGGGCGGTGCCTCTGAAGGGCCCTGGTTGAAGCACGGGTCACGGTCACCATGCCAACACTCAGACCATGCTGCTTTGTCCTTTGAGGCTCTTTGCTGTGCTGATAAAAGGGGTGTGCGGACTGACCAGTCCTATGCAAACGCTCCCAGATCGTCTATAAACATTTCTGGTTGGGGTTTGAACTGATCGTCGTCCTGATTGCGACGTTAAATAATTCTTGAGGACTCTCGAGGGTTGTCCTTAAGTTGCCTTTTGATCAGCTAGATCAGTCATACGTAAGGCTCGTTGCACGCGAGCATAAAGAACGGGCAGGCTGGTCATAAGCATACACCTTGGGCACAGGGGTAGGCCGTTGATGCACACCTTAGACACTACCGCTCGATGATGCTCACCGGCTCGTTGGATACAGGGGAAGGAGATTCCAATTGAGGACTCAACTGACAAACACTATAATACCCATTGTGCATACATCTGCTCACATTAGTTTATTTTTGTTTTTGATTCGTAGTTTGAGAGACTGCTGACACCTAACATACAACCTAGAGTAGGACTGTAATGTTCTGCCATAGTCAGTTCTTCTCAAAGCTTTTGTAGAGAACTAATCAGGATAGAAATAGACTGTGTAAAGTCTGTGTAGAATGCTGTTGGTACCGCCTGATCGGTAGTCTAGGTAACTCGCTAGACATTATTTAATTTAATTTATTTTTAGAACCGGTTAGACGCATGCTGCAGTAGGTCCCAAAGAGGACACTAGTGCAAACAGCGTCTGCCTAGCTGATGAGCGGATCAAAGGGTGGCAAAGGTACAACTAATGATAGGAGGCAGACATGACTGGATACAGGCAGGATACCCGTAGTGTTCCAATTTCTACTACGAGGGGACAAAAGAAGACTAAGGGTGGAAGCAAGCGCCCATAATCTAGAGACTGCAAGAGAGGCAGCAACAGCGGTAGAACGGGTGTTGGCAGCAGCAACAGCTAGCGCGGTAGCAATGGCTACCTCTTCAGCAACTTCTATTGCGAACTCAACTGGTCAGGTTCTAGGCATGCCGCTCAACTCGACCAATTCACAGTCCATCTCCAGTACGTCAAGATCTGGCTCTAGTCAGATGGCGGGCTCAAAGTTCACCACGCCGCCTCCACACACCCAGGAGCAAATGGAGCTCCAGCAAGTAGAGAGGATCCGTTTAAGGCAGATGGAGTCAGATGGCGGGCTAGAGGAGGCTACCGACAGGGAGAATGAGATTAGAAATATAAGTATTAGACTTGAGTAGGGAGGCAGACAATGCTGCATTAGAAGGGTTAGATGACTAGAACCTTAACAACACCGAAAAGTTTTTTAAGGCGGGCATCCTGTCCATGCATGCGTACATGGACAACAAACTGGACGCTATCCAGGACACCATGGACCAGATCCTGAACGCCATGCACATACCACGAGTCAGCCCAACAACTTTGCCATCGCTGCCATTCTTAGCGATGACAGGCCAGTATTTGCCTCAATCTGGTACCACACCAAGCGGTACTTCAAAAGCAGCCCTATCTCAAACTGCTGCTTCTTCATCTTCTGATCCAGCGGCGGGTGCTACACCCCAGCCGCCACCTGACTAGCCAGCACGGCAGCAATTGCATTGGTACCCCAAGACCCCCCTAAAACCACCTCAACCTTCTCAGGAGATAAGAAGGATGAGGCTCTCGGCACGTGGTTGAGAGTGGTGCCAGTGAGGGTGAGGGAAGAGAGGACATTGGTAGAGGAGGAGGTGATAATTGGTGCATTTTTCATCAGCTCGCTGGCTTAATGGATTGGTGGCTTTGATGCACACAACCGGTTCTCTCCGATGCACTCAAACGCTGGATTGAAGTCATAGATCAGTATGATTTCAAACTAGACTGTGTGAAAGGAGAGTACAACAAGGTTGCGGATGCATTGTCTCATAGGGCAGATTACCTAGGTGCA
>BFEA01000155.1:2262046-2280521 GCA_003427395.1 Chara braunii | reverse complement strand
GTTGCGGATGCATTGTCTCATAGGGCAGATTACCTAGGTGCACTGATTTATGAGTTTGGCCTTTCTGAGAACGTTACTCGATCATTGGGGGAAGCTTACAAGGAATACCCTATCACGATGGACATCATCAACAAGGCCACCACTGACGAGTTTGTGATGGTGAATGGGTTAGTCTTTCTTGAGAAGACAAGGTTTAAAAGGTTTATTTTTAGGTGAGTGCCACGATGCAACGGGACATTTCAGCTAAAAGAGGACTAGTGCTAATGTAGTACAACGATTCTGGAGGCCTAACATGCTAGACAATGTAAAGAAGTATGTACACACTTGTTAGGTCTGTCAGCGGGACAAGTCGCGGTCAAGCTCCGCTTGGGTTCCTAAGCCTCTACCCATCCCTGCTGGTCCGGGGCAGAGTATCTCCATGGATACCCTCGTGACCAGCAAGAGTGGCAAGAGACATTTTTTCATTATAGTTGATAGGTTCACTACATTTGCTAGACTAACTGCCATGCCGAAGATCACTAGGACTGAACACGTCATCAAGTTATTAATGGATAACTAGGTGCTTGACTTTGGACTGCCAAAGACGATCGTTAGTGATAGAGATGTGCATTTCACAAGCGAGATGTGGAAGAAGGCACCTGAACAGATGGGCAGCCAGCTCCAAATGGTTTTTGGGAATCATCCCGAAGCCAATGGGCAGGCTGAACAGATGAACCGGGTGGTGCAGCATCTGCTGAGGCATTATATTAAGCCCAGCCAGAATGAATGGGATGAGAAATTACCTCTCATCACCAGTCTGTACAATAACGCTATACACAGCACCACCGGGGTCAACCCAAATCAGCTGCATCTGGAGTGGAAGCCTAGATCTGCAATAGACTTCCTCCTTCCTGAAAACCGACCTGCTGCAACTCCTGGAACCATCGAGTTTGGTGTCCTGCACAAGAAGTTGCAGCAAGCTGTCGAGAACATCAAGAAGTCCTAGGAAGCAATGATTGCTTCTGAGAACAAGTGTCGCTGACAGTCCACATTTCAGGTAGGGGAACGTGTCTGTGTTAAGGCTAGTGAACTGGGACAGGAGTTCAACATCTCTAGGAAACTAATGCCTCAATACTTTGGTCCCTTGGAAGTCCTGGATGTTGTGGATGGATGATCCCTCGTACGTTATCCATATCCCTGGTCATATACACACTCACCCTGTGTTTCATGCCTCAAAGCTCGCTCCTTTCGCTGAGACAAAACAGTTCCCATCAAGGGTATCAATGCTGCCCACAGCCATGGATGGCCACGTGGACGTCAACGATATCCTGGAACACAGAGACACGCATGTTCCCAAGCCGGCTGGCAGGGGCAGTTCAGCATCTCTAGGAAACTACTGCCTCAATACTTTGGTCCCTTGGAAGTCCTGGATGTTGTGGATGGATGGTCCCTCGTACGTTATCCACATCCCTGGTCATATACGCACTCACCCTATGTTTCATGCCTCAAAGCTCACTCCTTTCGCTGAGACAAAACAGTTCTCATCAAGGGTATCTATGCTGCCCCCAACCATGGATGGCCACGTGGACGTCAACGATATCCTGGAACACAGAGACACGCATGTTCCCAAGCCAGCTGGCAGGGGTAGACCGCCCGAACCTGTTAAGGGAGTACAAAGTACGGTTCAGGCATCATATTGACCCGAAGGAAGATCGGTGGTTTACCAGGGAAGAACTGGTCAAGACAGCTCCTCAGATCATCGCGGAGTATGAGAGGAAAGTAAAGGGGAAGGCACCAACATGAAGCATCTCAGCGGACTTTCGAAGCTAAGGGGGATGGAATGCGAGGAATGAGCCCTCACGGGGCCCCTATCAGACATACACATGTCCCGGGCAGAGCCTCCCAGCAAGCCGAGTGCCCGCCCTAAGTGAAGGGAGGCCTGAATATTCATCAGAGGCCAAAATTCAACATTTTCATATATGGGTATTCAGGCTGTTGCAGCCCGCCAGTTGGTTGAGTGGACGTGCGAGCCTTACTAAGCTGCGTCGTACAGTTGGCCCAGGCCTTGGCAGTTGCACCTGGGCACATACACATAAAGCAGGGCCAATACATCATGAAGTGGCCACCAGCCTATGCAAAAGCCGTACTGTCGACGTCCTGTGCAAATGCAGCAAACGAAAGTCTGGAGACTCAGGCCGTGCCCAACTGTAAAGGGCCCACGCATGCCCTCAACTGTAGTCTCTGGCCTGGGCGCAGGAACTGGGGCCCAACCGGAAGCTACTGGAAGCTTCCAGCCAGGCCACACGCAGCATCCAGGAGGCTGCCACTTCCATATAGGAAGAGAGGCAGCCCAGGCCAGGCATTCTGGCCCGCACAGGCAATGCGGTCACGCTGCTGCGCTGCTGCATTGGATGCTGCGTTGCGGGCAGTGCGCTTGCGGGGCGCGTTGAGATGAAGTGGGGCGCTGCAGGGCAGCGGAGCGCGGGCAGCCATATCCAGGCTGCTGGGCACTAGGGGGTAAGAGGGTGATCAGGTGGTCTTCAGGGAAAGAGGCGAGTGTGTGGGTTATCGAGTTTTGATGAGGGTGACGAGATACGTACCTGGTGCATGAAGAGAGGTCGGCTATGGTGTTGGCATCATGCACATTGGTCTTTGAGAGTCGATGTGAGCCTGTTGCGTGAACACAGCTGTAGGTAGGATAGTCGAGGAGGGTAGGCTAGGCGCTGGGCGCCTGACAGAGAGGAGCGACTGTGGATACTGTGTTGGTGTGGCCTGAGGGCTTGAACATTGTCTCATGCCTTCATTGTATTCCTCTAGTTGGATGGATTCTCGGAGCAAGTGTGCTCTCTGCTTGTACACGACTACTTGAACATCTGTGTGATTTCGCAACTTGGTTTTCTGCATATCGTTCACACTCATATTCCTTGCACACCCAAAACATTTGGTGAGAAGGAGGTGGTGCACCTGTGGCACCAGTGTGAAGGAATAGCCTCCCCGGGGGGGGGAAGGTACTAAGGTGTTTCTCATTGTCCTTTTTCTTTGTGGTCGTTCGTTCAAACCCCATCTGTGGGATCTCCCAACACTCACGAATGCAACCCATCCGTCGGATCTCCCAACATTCACGGGTACAGGCCATCCGTGGGAGATCTTCCAACATGCAGGGGTACCTGTAAGGCGTCGTACTTAGAGCCACTACCCCAAACCGCCTCAGAGGTGATGGGTCCACCGCTTTGAAAAAAAAAAAGAACAAGGCAGTTCTGCCAGTTGTGCTTCATGTTTATGGTGCTTCGCACCTACTTCACTGTGCTTCAGTTGATATTTTTGGAATTGATGCGCCCAAGGGTTCTTTTCATCTGTCTTCATTGTCTTGTGTTGTGCATCGTCTTGCATGTTACTCATTCGTCCGATTTTCTACCTCATTGGCGAACAAGTGCTTGCACTTAGCTTGTATGTTGCTCTTGTCCACCTCAGTGGTGATGGGTTTATGACTCTATGGCTTAAAAAAAAATAAAGAGCAAAGGTGCAGGGCCCACGCCAGGAGCTCAAAATGTGATGGAGTAATGTCAGATGTTTTTGTCCTTTTGCGCTTTCCCAGGCCCATGACCCACCTGAGGACATTTAGTTCTCGTTTCGATTATCCATGGGTCCCTGCCATCCAATCTCAAAATCTCACGGCCACGTTATACCCAAATTGAAAATTACTTGAAATCAGAAACTGAAAGTCTGCAAGTGGGGCACGGTCCAAGTTGGCCCCTCCTCACGTGCATAGAGGGACCAGGGATGTTCAAATGCAAGGACACGTCTGCGGCAAGGTCCCACGAGCAAGGAGGATGAATGTTAAGCTACCAGTACATTTCCCAGCCATTTTTTCAAAGTCTCGGCTCACATGCTGCCGCAACTTTCAGGGCTCGGCCTCCAAAGAAAAATGGCTGGTGGCTCCTGACAACAGAAGGCCTGCACCCTTCTTCTTTTTTGGCACGCAGGGCGTTTCCAGCCCTGGAGAGAAATCCATCAGAAATAATGATGGTTTAGTGCCCGGGTTTGGACATGTTTGTGGAGCCCTACAGAAAATTACAGTTGACCTTCTCTTCTGCATCTCTACTTAAAGCTGATCCAGATCCCCACAAGAAAACAAGAACAACAGACCTACCGAAATTCAGTTGCTCAATCCAATCCTCTGTGGTAATGGGATTGGGCCCTGTGATTGAGCGGTGCAACAACCACCCCCCGTTACCCCCCCCGAAAAAAAAAAAAAAAACACAGTCGACAGGAAAGTGTTGGTAAACAGGTCATGAAGAGTAATTGTGATGGGATTGGATGTTGTCGGCTACCCGGCTTTGAAGAGGAAAAAAGGGAAAAATACAAGTACACAGTGAAAGGGCTTCCAACTCGTCAAGAACATCGCGGTTCTGGCTCTTGGGGGCAAGTTTTTTTTGGTTTTCCATATTTTGAGGGGAAAGGGAGGATGAGGGGGGAGGGAAGGAGGGGTGTTTTGGCAGCACAGGCCACATAGCATCACCCAGATAGCCTGCATAGTCCCACCCAGCACAGGTAGCGTAAACCACCTGGTACCCTGCATTGATGATTGATCCGCCGGAGGCTAGATAGTACCATCCAGTCCACCTCGTATGCGTGACCCACCCCACAAAGTATCCCGTAGCAGAAAACCCAGTCCACATAGTATGTGTGACCCAACCCACAGAGTATCACCCCCTGTGTGTCCGATTCTAGATTCAAAGCGGGTTCCGCGTTGAATCCGCGTCGAATCCCAGTTGAAACGCCCATTGGATGGGTATAAACGGGTTCTGCGATGATTTTTTTCCTGGGCTAAACATAATCCAAAAAATAAAAATAAAAAAAATGGGGTTTTAGCCTGTAGGTCTTTTCGGGCACTACAACCCTACATTTTTATTTTTATTTTTTGATGTTTGAGTATATTTAAAAAAAATCAAAAACATAAACACAATGGAAAAAACAAAAACGCACTTGTTGGCAGATTTGGGTCTGGGTCGTTTCCACTTTTTTTTTTTTTTTCTCTTCTACTGCATCTTCCCAGACATACAGTATCGAAGCATTCTCCTGTTTACTACGCCCAAGCAACGAAATCTAGAACGGACTGCCCTGCCTCGTTGGCAGCGCTTACTAAGAAAGAGGGAAAAAAAAACGTATTGACTTTTGGAAAAAAAAAGAAGGAAAAACGCACTTACCTTTGCCTCGAGAGCTGAGGAGATCGAGGGCCTTGCTCCACTACTGACCAAACGTGCAACATGAGCATGAATCTTCTGGCAGAACACAGGTAGATACACAGCTAGTAGTTCAGAGCTCGAAATGCCCTTTTTCCTGGCCGCGTGTGGGTGGTACAGCCCTCAGTAGCTTGCTATTCATTTTACAGTTTTTTTTTTTTTTTCCTCCTGCGATAGAAAAATCTGGGCTCCATCCAGCGTCCTAGCTCAATTGGTTAGGCACGCAAGTGGCATTCAGGAGGTTGTGGGTTCAATGCCCACCGCCGCCTGTGGCACTCTTGGTGCCATCCAACTGAGATAGTGAGCTGGATCCTCCCAGTCGATATCAGTAAAGTCTTCAGCCAACACGGGTGTGAGTCCGCGTGTGAGTGGGTTGGGTGTGGTGTGTGGGAGAGAGTTGGCCTTGGACACTACCATCCAGAAGGCTGCCCATTCCCCACTTCATAAGACCTTTGCCAAGCTTACTGTCTAGAGCATAAAGCATGCTACCAGAATGGCTGCGTCCCCGCGTTTGACGCGGTATAACAGTAGGGACAGGGGGTGCGCTGGGAGTACAATGTGGGGATGGGTAGGGTAGGTGGTCTGCCCTGTCAGTACAACCATTGGCTGCTGCTACCAGCAATCACCGCGGGTCTGGTCCTTCGCCTCTACAACACCCTGGGGTGAAGTCCCACCGCCGAAGTTGAGTTTTCTCAACGCTGAGCTTTCTATCACGTGTGGCATGGTGGGACGGAGCTCTGCCGTTGATGTATTGAGAATCTAAGGGTACCGAAATACAGGAGAATAACCTATTAGATTTGGTCATTTTGTAGATTTTTTTTTTGACGTGAAATCCGTTTTGTAGTATGCGTTGGCCCTTTTGGTTTGCTCGGGAAGCCATTTTCCGTTGAGAAAACTACCCTACCGAGGGTAGGGTACACGTATGTGCCTTTCGTTTTTTTTATTTTTTTAGATATCATTACACCCTGAAACGGAGGAGCTCTGACAGCTGTGTTTGGCTCTCTCGCATCAAACTCTCTTCCTTTTTTGGGCAATGAACGCATCTGGCCATCCACGTTGTCCCTGTCCATTTTACGAATGGTGACCTCCTGTCCCCTCACCGCGGGAAGTATCCTTTTTCCACGGAGACATTCACTCCGACTGTGCCAGACGTGTTTCATTTCTCCGAGTTACTTAATCAAGAATAAGGAGAAAAGCTGTTTCTAGCGTTTTTTTTCAGTTTTTTAATTTTTTGTTTCGAATTTATTAATGTCAAAATGGTGTCACACGGTTGCGTTTTCTAAACTAAACTTGGGCGGTGGGACTTCACCCCTGGGCGTTCAAAAAAAAAAAAAAAAAGGGATATTCTGGTAGAATGTGGAATAATACGCCACCATATGTTTTGTCTTTTGTGCATGTGGTGAGTAGAGGCCCTTAGGGCCACTGCACGTACTCCTAAGAAAAGGAAAACGAGAAAAAACAAAAGAAAAATGAGAAAACAAAAGAAAACACGAGAAAACAAAAGAAAAAACGAGAAAACAAAAGAAAAAACGAGAAAACAAAAGAAAAACGAGAAACAAAAGAGAACAGAGAATTAGTTACCCGTAACTGTGACGCTCAGAGTGCCACAAACCTGAATTTGAATCCAGACTATATATTCTCGGCCCACACAGGCAGTCAAAAAGTCGAATGTCCATCTCTGCTGCACGAGGGGTCCATGATATTACGTAGGCGTGGTAGGGACCCATCGGAAATGAGACTGGACGAATAGATTGGAAAAAAGGGCATGCACCCACATGCACATATATGTGCTCACAATGTTGGGGTATAGGGTGGCCCCAACTTTTTTCCCTCTTGCAGTTTGATTTTTGGAAGAGGGGCATGTTTGCCCACCCCACCCTGTTAATAGGGGTCAATTTTTTTATTTTTTTTCCCCTGTTTTTAGTGTTTGGGCGCATAGGGCCACGTGTCCGAGGCCCAACGTGCCCATCCAGTTTTTTCTTATACAACGGTAGACCCCCGTTTTTCTGTTAAACGGGATTCAACGGACCCCTGGGGCGATTCAACGGGTTCCAACGGAGCCCCCGTTGCCCGTTGTTCGGACACACAGTCACCCACGCCTCCTGACACCACCCTGCCAACAGAATGCCCCGAACCAGCGCTTCGCACCCAGGATAAAATGCAAGAGAAACGAAGGGGAAAAAAAACAGAAGTGGAAAAAAATGCAAGTATCACCTCACCCCCAGGATAAAATGCAGAAACAGGGGCTCCGTTCCACTAACAAACGAGTAAGGTAAAGTGTCCCGCGGCGATACCTGTGGGACGGCAAAATCAAGACGTTTGTATATTTTGGAGTTCTGTTTTAATTTTGTTTTTGTTGTTTTTCTTTTTTTTCTCCGAATAATAGGAAGTACTCGAAGATGGTATCGACCGTGCTTTTTTTTTCCGGTCGATAGCGAGCCCCTCGAGTACTTTATTTTCTATGCAAATAGAAGAATCTGCTCATTTGAGAATGAAACCATTTTTTTATTTTTATTTTTATTTTTACTTTTCCCAAATAATGGCATGTGGAAAAGAGAAATAGCAAGTCTCTTTTTGATTGGCAGCGCTCAAACATCAAAAAGAAAATCTAGTACTCGAAGAGGTTGGTATTGACCATGCTTTTTTTCTCCGGTCGATAGCAAGCCCCTCGAGGACTTCATTTACGGAAAATGCAAGAATCTGCTCATTTGAGAATGAAACCGTTTTTTTATTTTGTTTTTGCTGAATATGAGCGAGAGCGATATACAGAAATTTCAGAAAACCAAGTTGCAAAATTATGCAGAAGTCCAGATAGTCATGTAACAAGCAGAGAGCTCAAATGCACCAAGATTCCATCCAAATAACAGCGACACAATGAACTCGTGAGCCAATGTCCAAGCGCTCAGGCCACACCAACACAGTATTCAATGTAGCTCCTACTGTCTGGCACCCAGCGCCCAGCCTACTCTACTCATCCTACCTAGCCTATCTACATTCGAGCAACAGGCTCACATGACGTCAACACCAATGCCGACCTCCCACATACAGCAGGTACGTACTCTCGATTCCCCTCATCACCCTTTGTCCACCCACACCTGCGTCTCCTTCCTGAAGACCATCCTGAAGACCACCGTCGCCTCCACCTGCCCGCGTCCCTGCAGCCCGGCTGTGGCTGCTCGGCGCCCTGCTGCTCTGCAGCGTCCCACACCTGTCAGCGCCCGCACCCACCCCAGCCAGCGCTAGCGCAATGCAGACACTTGCGCTGCATCGCAGTAGCGTGTCCGCATTGCCTGTCTAGGCCAGAATACCCAAGACTTTCTGGCCTCCTCCCTATATGGGAGATGCTGCTGCTGCTGGACTGTCTGGGCCTGGCCGCGGAAGTTTCCCGTAGCTTCTGGTCGGGCCCCAGTGTCTGCGCCCATGCGATCTCTAAAGTTGAGGGCCTGGGCCCTTTTCAGTTGGGCACACCCAGGATTTTTCGGGCTCCGTATGTTTGATGTGTTTGCATTGGCCCCGCGGGGTAGATGTGACGACAATGCTGCATTCTCATTGGCCCGTGGCCACTTCGTGATGTGTCAGCCTCACACTGCGTGTGCCCCGGGCGCAACCACCGGCGTCCTGGGCTCAACTGCCTGACGCAGCTGCTTCTTTTGGAAGAGGCCAGGGTGAGGCCCAGGTTGCACTGCAACCAACTGGCGTGCAGCAACTGTCTGAGTTGGAAATTGTTGAGATAAGGGCCTCTCGTGGATATTCAGGCCCACCTTCACTTAGGGTGAGTATGAGGCTTGCAGGGGCGACAGTCCTTAACATATCCATGTTGTTCAGGGGCCCCTGACGACACATTCCCCACATTCCATTCCCCTTAGCTTTGAAAGTCCACTGAGATGCTTCTATGCATGTGCCCTCCCCTTCAACCTTCTTTCATAGTCTGCCACAATTTGAGGTGCTGTTTCAATCAGTTCCTCTCTTGTGAACCATCGGTCTTCTTTTGGATTTGTGAGATGCCTGAATTGGACCCGATACTCCCTCTTGGGTCTCGGCGGTCTTCCTCTACCCACAGGCTTAGGAACAGGCATGCCTCTGTGCTCCAAAATGTCGTCGACGTCCACGTGGCCATCCATGGTTGGGGGCAGCATTGATCTCCTTGATGGGAACTGCTGTGTCTCAGCGAAAGGTGCAAGCTTTGAGGCGTGAAACACAGGGTAAGTGCACAAGTGACCAGGGATACGAATCACATACGAGGGACCATCCAGTTCACTATCCACAATATCCAAGACTCTCCAAGGACCAAAGTATTGAGGCATTAGTTTTCTAGAGATGCCGAATTCATGTCCTAGCTCACTAGACTTAACCCAGACACGTTCCCCTACCTGAAATGTGGACTGTGGTCAATGTTTGTATCAAAAGCAATCCTTGCTTCGTGAGATTTCTTGATGTGCTCGACAGCTTGCTGCAGCAAATTCTCATATTGGACTCCAAATTTTATGGTTCCAGGATTTGCAGCAGATCGGTTTTCAGGCAGGAGGAAGTCTAGAGAAGACGTAGGCTTCCACCTCAGATGCAGCTGATTCCTACTGACACAGCACAACATTGTTGTACACGTTGGCAATGAGACGTAACTTCTCACCCCTGTCATCTTGGTTGGGCTTAATGTATTGCCTCCTCAGCACATGCTGCACCACTTGGTTCATCTGTCCAGCTGGCCCGTTGGTTTCTGGATGATTCCCATAAGTCATATGGAGTTGGCTGTCCATCCGTTTTGCAGCCTTCTTCCACATTTCGATTGAAAGTTGCCTCACACTCATCGGTCCATTACCATGGTGTGTCAAGGTGAGTTAGATCACTCAAAGGGGAGTCCACAATGCTATAATTTTTCACAAAGTTGTAGTAGTAGTCGATCATCCCTAAGAATATCTGACCACGGTCACAGACTGAGGTCGTGGCCAATCATGAATGCTAGCCACCTTCGCATCCTCGGGCCATATCCCTTCCGCGGATATCTCATGACCCAAATACAATCTTAACACGACCAAACTCGCATTTCTCTAAGTTAATCTTATACTTGTGTTGTCGAAGGAGTGAAAGTACAATTTCTAGATGTTGAGCATGCTCCTCAACAGTTCTACTGAGGTACACGACGAGGAACTTATCTAAGTAGTCATGGAATATCCTATTCATGGTGTGCTGGAATGTACCCGGTACATTGCAAGGGCCAACGGGCATCATCACAAACTCGTACAGAGTGTACCTGCAATGCGGTTTTGTGCTGGTCCTCTGGTCTAATGACAATTTGATGGTAGTCGGATTTCAAGTTTATCTTGGTATAGTACTTACATCCCTGCACCCTATCCAAAAAGGCCATCGATGTGGTAGCCGATTTTCAAGTCTATTTTGGTGTAGTACTTGCCTCCCTGCACCCTATCCAAAAGGTCGTTGATGCGCGATAGAGGTTCTGCGTTCTTAACAATAATGGCATTGAGGCCTCTATAATCAGTGCACATCCTCAGTGTCATCCTCCTTCGGGACAATAGGACTGGTAAGCCGAAAGGGGAAGGTTCTAGGTGGTATCCAACCCTTTTTTGTGAGTTCTTTCAGTTATTGCTCAAGTTTGTCTAACATGACAAGTGCCATCCTATAGATCTTTCCTTTAGGTATCTTGCTTCCTTGAACTATCTCTATGGAATGGACAACCTCCCTTTCTACAACTCATGAAGGCTCCTCAAACAGATTAGGGTGCCTTGCTATGATATTTTCTATCTCTGGGGGTGTTTTAACGGCCTCCCCTTTCTCAAAGACAAAAAATTGAGTACATACCCTCCTCTTGGTTCTGTTTATAGTAATTGTAGAATGCTAATGCACACATACACCCTAAGTGTCTATCAGACTGCTAGCCTTATACTTTGCGAGTCTGACTGTCCTCCCTTTCAGTAGTACATGCTTAAGCACGTTTCGGTCCCAATCAAACTGGGGCTTTGCAACCTCGACGTAGTACATACCTAACAACATGTCAAATGGGAAGTCGTCGATAACTAGGAACGAAATCTTATGATTAAGTTCCCCACCTCCATAATAGAAGGTGCAGACTACGCCCTTAACGTAGTCATCAACAACCATGCACCCTTTGTCGGCTAGATCTACCCAAGCGCTACACCCGGTCCCCTGGGCGCAGTCTCTCAACGCACTCGCGACTTAAGTTTCGCATGGAGCCGATGTCTACGAAGGCACCACACTTGTGGCCACCTACACCGACTTCCACAACAAAGTGTTCCCCTCTAGGACCTCTACTTAGCACCACCCAAGACTCACGAGGGCCCCTTACCGACCACTCGGGCCTCAAACACATTCAACGAACAAAGTATCGTTGGGTCACGTTTTGTTTGCGGGGTGACTAAAGAGTCAATACCTTTGGCCATCTCTTGAAGTGGGAAGGGTACATCGCCCACTTCATCAGGAATAGAAGCAACTACAACTTTTACTGGCCCGATGTCTTTCCCGAACTGGAGCTCGTAGAAACCCCACTATGGGAAGAAGAATTCCCAAAACCACCTTTGGGAGGCATCTTCTACGATACCTTCGCGTTCTTGCATCTGAACTCCTGATGGCCGTACTCGCCACAGTTGATGCAAGCTCCTTGTGAACAGCGGTCTCGCCACACATCCTTATGCAGACCCGCCGTCTACCAAGCTGGTGTCTTGTTTGAGTTTTGGGTCTGCCCCCGACTCTTTTGTTGACTGCCCTTGCGGCGACCACTTGCCTTAACCTTTACTAGCGAAGCGAGGTTGCTACCTTAAACACTATCCTCGTCTTCAAACTTTGTCTCATCCACTAACTCGGAATAATCATCGATCTCAGTTCGATTCCCTTCGGAATCATCATCATCACACTACATTTCTTCTTCCACTCTTGTGGACTCTTCTTCTTTCTTACGTCCATAGAGGGTTGTTGGGCTCCTCCTAGCCTAGCCTCTAAGTCTAGGGCCTTCTTGCTAAAGGAGTCCAGAGTATGATATTCAATGTTGGCCTCGCTGACCAGCAAGTTCTTGACGTCTGTGGGAAGACATCTCGAGAACATGGCCATTAAGACCTCTGGATCATAGCACACGCCGAAGACGACAATGAGACGCTCCACGGTAGAGGTAAGTTCACGCGCGGAATTGTACTTCTTAATATCAAGCCGGGTCAACGCGTCAGTGGCCTGCTGGGCTTGCCGAGGGCTGTGCTATCGCATTTCTACCAACTCCATAAAGCTCTTTAAAATACAGGTCTTAGCCCAATCGTTCATGCGCCCCCCGAGCACTTTCGAGGCTACTAATTCATCTACCCATCGTGCTACTGAACCCTCAAGATATGAGGCGCCAATGATCACCTCTTCCTCTAATAGCGTCCTTTTTGCCCTTACCCACATTGGTACCGTTCTCAACCAAGTGTCGAGAGCCTCATCCTTCTTATCACCTGAGAAGGTTCAGGGTGGTTTCAGAGGAGTCTTTGGGTACCAAGGCTGATGCTTCTCAATGCCCATCTCCATAACTTTGCTAGAGCTCTGCCTGATCCCCTCAGAACCACTTTGTACCCCCGCACGAAAAAGGACGGCATGACATACGAGAAGTTTAGTTAGATTGTCGTAGATCAGGTTGGCTTCCTGATGGAGTCCAACTATTGCCATTATTGGAAAGACTTGCAGAAAGGGGGAAGATGGAAGAACAAGACCATCGCAGGCAACATAGAAGGGAGAGAGAGTCTTCAAGTCACCCTTGAGGGGGGCGACGTCAAAGCATTGCCCTACGAAAATATTGATTATGGACTAGAGGAACCCAACAACAACCAAGTAGCCCACGAAGGGGACTATCGGCTGCTACAGCCCGCTGGGGAGGGCGACAAAGAGGAGGCTGAGGTAGAGGTGGAGGCCGAGGATGCGACACCAGGGGAGTAGCAACAAAGGTAGCTACTACGTGGAAGGTAGGGGGTATGGTTCCTGGCAAGGCAAACACGGTCCTTCCTCCTCAAGAGGAAGAGGTAGAGGACGCAGACCATGGCCGGAACACCTAGGACTTGTAGACGGGGAGCCATGGAAAGAGATGGGCATTGAGAAGTCGTTGTGGGAGAAAAGGTTAATGGCAAACCAATGCCTAAAGTATGGTGACCCCAACCACATTGTTTGTTTTTGCTTTGACTACCACCACCCAAAGGGAGCAGCCAGTTGGAGATGCAATCGCTCCTACTGGGCCTTCAGACATAGACAGACAGGTAGAAGCGCGTGCTCACCAGGTACCCTCCTGTCTACAGGTAGAAGCGCGTGCTGACCAGGTACCCTCCTGTCTGAAGGTCCCAATGGTAGAGACTGATGTAGGTCCTCACCCAATTAGTTGTACAGAGACTGCTTGTGCTAGGGTCTCTCTAAAGTGTTTCCCTCACAGGCATAGGTGATGAGCTGATTACTTGTCGCCAAGCTTGGGCCGAAATGAAGAAGAAGAGCAAAGGGCAACTTATATTAGCAAATGTAGAGTAGGTGCGTTAGTTGATAGTGGGTCCACGCACAGTTACATCAGCGAAAGGGGATGGAAGAAGATGCACCTTGGCATGAAGGTTTAAAAGTTGGACGAGCCGGTAGTTAGTAGGCTCGCAGACAATCGCGAAATGAGAGTTGAGGATTACATCGAAGGGGTTAAGGCATACTTCCGATTGGAGGGGTTGGAGGGAGAGAATTTGCCATCGCTGACACTCTTAGTGGAGGATAACCTACCCTTTGACCTGATTCTAGGAACGGATTGGGGAGAAGTCGCGCGAGCAGATGTAAAGATGGGTGAGCATAAAGGTTGGCTGTCAGCCCCCAGAGAGGCAAAACGAAATTGCGGCTGTTTGACGAGTTTGGATTAGAGTCCCATCTGTCCCTTTGTTGTATTGAGTGCCCCCGCGTTCGCCAGGCACGTGGTCAAGGCCGACTTGGTTGACCAGGTCTTCATAGCGTACTTTAGACCGGTGAGTGAAGGCAAAAAGGAGGAGATTCCAACGCCGCAAGTAGTAGAAAAACTAGTGGACGAGTTCGCTGACGTGGGAGAGAGTCCAACGGGAGTAGTAGAGAGAGAGAGATCAAGCATTGGATAGAGATAAAGCCCAGCGACCGAATTCCCACATGGCCAATTTATCGCATGTCTCCCAAAGAACTCGACGAGCTGCGCAAACAGCTTAATGAATTGACAGAGAAAAGTTGGATAAAGCCCAACTCCTCGCTGTACGGCGCACCAGTCTTGTTTGTTCCCAAGAAAGAAGGTGAGTTGCGTATGTGCATAGATTATCAGTGTCTAATTGCGATTATAGTCAAGAATGTCGAACCTTTGCTGATGATAGATGACTTGTTGGATAGAGTGCAGGGCTGCAAGTATTTCTCAAAGATCGACTTGAAGTTGGGTTACCATCAGATAGAGGTAGAACCCGAAGACCAGCACAAGACGTTTAGGACTCACTATGGCCACTACAAGTTTGTGGCATTGGCGTTTGGCTTGTCGAATGCCCTTGCCACTTTCCAAAGATGCATGAATGATCTCTTTCGCGAGTGGCTAGGTAAGTTTGTATTAGTGTATTTAGATTATATTTGATTTTTAGTAAGGTCCTAGAGGAGCATCAACAACATTTGCGGTTAGTTTTAGAGAAGCTATGCCCTGCAAACTTCAAGGTGAACCCGAAGCAATGCGAATGGGCTAAGCGTCAAGTCTAGTATCTGGGTCATGTATTGGACAGAGATGGGATCAGATCGGAGGACGCAAAGATAGCAGCAATAAAAGATTGACCCACACCACACACATTGACTGAACTAAGGTGTTCTTGGGATTATCAAATTACTGCTGAAAGTTTGTGCTAAATTTCACGATGATCGTTGCACCGTTGCGTAAGTTGTCGAGGGAAGAAACTGTCTGGAATTGGGATAAAGACCGTACTTCAGCGTTCAAGAAGCTGGAAAAGGCACCAATAGAATACTCAGTAAAAGGCACTAATAGAATACTCGGTCCTCAAGGTGGCAGATCCATCCTTGCCATTCATGTGCTAGGGTCTATACTCCAACAGTACGATGGAGAGGGGTATAGGCATAGGCGTTGTACTCCAACAGAATGATGGATAGGGGTATATGCCAGTAGAGTTCACATCATGTAGATTGTCTAGCGAGAAGGTCACTGCTTCAACATACGAACGAGAGTTATTTGCCTTGAGAGAAGCGTTGAACCATTGACGACACTATCTGCTAGGTCAACATTTCAAACTTCAAAGTCTATTCTGGCCACAAGACTCTACGCTGGTTGAAGACCCAAGCCCGAATGACTCCTAAGCTGACTAGATGGGCTGGGGAGATTGACCAGTTCGACTTCCGGTTGAAGCCAGTAAAGGGAAAGTACAACGTTATCGCACATGGGCTCAGTAGACGTGCAAACTTTTTCGGTGCGATTGTGACTTATTTAGACACCGGCCCCCAACTGCCGCAACAGATTAGAGCTGCATACACTGACAATCCCATTTACAGCAAACTCATTAAGAGAGTGCAGACCACGCCCCATGAAGTCCCGGACTATAGAGTAACTGATGGACTTTTATTTGAGAAGACTGGCAAGTTTGAAAGACTGTGCATTTCGAATAATGATACCATCAAGAGTCTGATCTTGGGGGAGTGCCCCGACACAAAGGGCCATTTTGGATGGAGGAGGACGTACGCAAACCTCCTACACTCCTATACCTGAGTCGGCATGAAACACGATTGCATCACCTGTTCTTCTTCTTCTTCTTCTTCTTCTTCTTCTTCTTCTTCTTCTTTTAGAGAGTTTTTCAACCATTGGGTTCAAGACTACGAACATCCGTTAACAATTGTCAGGGATAGAGATAGTAGGTTCGCGGGCGAACATTGGCAGCACTTGATAAAACCCTATGGATCGAAATTGACAATGTCTTCCGGCAGACATCCGGAAACTAACGATCAGACTGAGCAAATGAACAAACTGCTTCAGCAAGTGCTTCGCATGTACATTAGACCCGATCAGATTGACTGGGATGAGCATCTCGCAAAGGTGCAGTCTGCTTATAAGAACTCTGTGCACTTGTCCACAGCCCGTACAGCGAATGAATTGCACAGAGGTTGGCAACCCCGACATCCAATTGACTGTCTGAATCCAGATCAGATTCAAAGATTGCCACCCGGCATGAGGGAGTTTGCTGTTCAGTACGAGAAAGATCTAGAGCAGGTCAAGAAGAACATCCTTAAGGCCCAGCACCAGATGGTTGAACAAGCTAACAAGCATCAATGACCATCGCAATTTGCAATAGGTGATCTGGTGGGTCAAGTCTAAGGAGTTCGTTCCTGAGGAAGGGATCTCGCCAAAACTGCTACCCGCATAAAGGGGACCATGGCAAGTCTTAGATGTCAAGGGCGAGGCTGATGGTCCATCTTACACGATCGAGATTCCGCCCCACCTGCACGCCTACCCGATATTCCATGCCTCTTAAGTTACTTCCCTGCATTTCAAACAACCAGTTCCCTCCCCAGATACCACCGGATATGGATGGGACATATGACGTAGATCGAATAGTCGCTGAAGATACACTCCAGACTGGTCGTCGAGGTAGACCGCAAAGACAATATAAGGTCCGGTTCGCTTATCAGGAACCCAGCGAAGACCGCTGGTTCCCCAGGGAGGAACTTATACAAAAAGCCCCTCACATTGTTTCCTACTATGAGAGGGCTAGAGGTGGGTTGAACATATATGACATGTAAAAATGGGATTTTTCTTGGAGGGCCTCGAAATTAAGCCGGCGCGAGTGAAAGGATATACGCTGCAGACATCCTGCCCCAGTCCCAGGTCCTAACAAGTCCCAAGTCCCAGGGCCTTCCGTAGGGTAGGTCGTAGGGCTCTAAGGTCGAAGTGTCGTAGGTCCGTAGTGGTCGGTACCGAAGCGTCCTAGGTCAGGAGAGGTCTGTCCTGTATCCGAGAAGAAAAGTCCAGAAGCGTCCATGTCCAGTCCGACAGTCCACAAGTCCAATTTTGCAGCATGCCCAAGGATAGTCCGGAAGGTACCGGAACAACAAAATGTTTTGCAGCAGACAGGCCACGGCTGACCAGTACTGGTCTGAAGCAGGCCGAGCCAAGCCAAGCCAAGCGAAGACAAGTCCTATATTTGGCTGCTACAGTACAGCGACTCATCATTTGTTCAGTTGCAAGATGCAGAAGCGCTGCTGCTGCTTGTGCGTTACGCAACTTGGGCACTGTGTGCCCGAGGAAGAAGGCTGTGAAGTTGTCCATAGCTGCCAAGGTGTAAGATACCTGAGTGGGTGTACCCAGGGTAACAATCAAGGGGGGGAGGGGGCGGGGGAGAGAGAGAGAGAGAGAGAGAGAGAGAGAGAGAAGAGAGGGAAGCCATAGCTGCTACCTGGTTGAGACCTGCTGTGTGTATGTGTGGGTGACAAACATTCTTGAATATTGGCAATAATATTGGTGACAACATCTTCGAGTGTGGATTGTACCTCGTTTTGGCTTCTCATGTGTGAACTCTCGTGTGGATAATCGCTGGTGTTTGCAAGTTCAACTTGACAGGTGTTTGGTTCATTTCACTTTAAAAAAAAACACCCAGTATTTTTCCACGGCGGCCCAGAATGAAAGAATATGACCTGGGCCACCCAAAACAAAATTGGGCTACCCCCCATTTTCCAACCATCCGGACCAGGCTCCGGAAACCTGGACCGGATGCCGGACTCCGGACAGTCTGGATCCCTGTCCAGGTGTCCGGATCGAAGCTATGCATTGAACTAAAAGTTCGAATCCACATGGAACTAATTCAATGAATCTCTTGAACTACATGGGGCCGTTCAGTTCCACGATGTTTTTTTTCCCCTCTCCCCAAAGCCACTCAGACGTAAAGCTCGAATCCATATGGAACTAATTAATTGAATCTCGTGAACTACTTGGGACCATAATTGCTGCGCACCGGCACTGTGCGCTGCGCGGTGCGCTACGCAGCGCGCTGTGCACCGATCCGAGGTGCGCGCCGCACGTCTGGGTGCGCAGTGCACGCTGTGCGCAATGCATATTTCCATGTTCCAGCGGTAGATTCATTCGATTCATCTGGCCAGCCTCGAGGTTGGAGACTTACCTGCTCTCTCTCTCTCTCTCTCTCTCTCCCGACTTCTTCCGCCGCTTCCCACCATCCCACGTTCGGCCTTTCTCCCGCCTTCCGCCATCCACCCTTGCTACTTCTCTCTCCCTCTTCCCGCCATCTCTC